>VMDO01004075.1:0-131316 GCA_007922755.1 Pedetes capensis
TTTTTCTATATGTCCTTGGGTTCCATTTCTGTTTAAGATAGAAACTTTTCCTGTAGTGGTCTTTGTTTCTATCTTGTTAGAACAATTACATGCGATTTTTAGTCCATTTGTATTGACCTCATTCTTATCTTCCCTCCCCCCCTTTTAATGTGATCTGACCTTTGAGTAGGGTTTTTCCTTCTTGTAATTTTGAGTCAGCCCTCTCATATGAGTGAGAACATGTGTTGTTTCTCTTTCTGAGCTTGTGTTCGTTCACTTAAAATAATTTGCTCATAGGGTTTTCAATAGCAGATTTAGTTTTGGGAGTAGGTTGCCAGGTCCATCTCCCTAGCCTACAGCACCTGGTGTTCCCAGGCAATCTCCCGTCCAAGTACTAACCAGGCCTGACCCTGCTTAGCCTCCAAGATCTGACAGGATTGGATGGCACAGGATTTAGAGAGGATTTAGAGGATTTAGAGGATTTAGAGGTCAACGGGACAGGATTGGAAGGCACTTTTGCCTTCCAGGGGCAAACACCTGTGTTGGTCGTCTCGGTGGTCAAGAGGAGACAGCTGTTGCTTCATCGTTGGTCAGACAGAGAGCAGGTTCTTTTCCTTGTTGAGGAATGCAACGGGAGAGCATTTTTTTTTTCCTCACCAAAGTTCCGGGGTTGAGCAGCGGGAGAGGCGCTTCCTCATCTGTGGTCCGGGCAGGGACAGGCGAGAAGGCGCAGAAAGGGATGCCAGAAAGGCCATGCCAAAAAAGAGAGGTCAAGCTGCCGCAGCGCAGCTCTTTATATAGTTTGCCCATGGAATGGCCTGAGCCAATCAGCTTTCAGTCCAATTGTCCAATCAGGAAGGGTTTTGTACAAACATGCAACCAAGTTACTTTCATTTTCCCTAGATTCCTAACTTACAAACCAGATATTCAAACGCCATTTTCCCAGTTTGGGAGTTTTTGCCAATGTCCTCCCAGTTCTTCCCTACATATCCTTCTTTTTCTTTTAATTTTTTAATTTGATGGACATGTTCTCTGAATAATTGTACCGTTATAGAGTTTTAGGTCCTGATCATTTACATCACATTGTACATTTCGAACTCTCCTGGTGACTATACATACGATTATAATCATAAGGCATACAGCAATAATCATAACATATAACAGAGCAGTTTTAAAAGTCTTTTAACAATTCCCTGGAGCTATGGCTGCAGGCAATTATAGTTAGTACTCAGCCATAAAAGGACCTTTTGTTGACAAAATTTAGAGGTCAACGGGATAAAGACAACTGACTAAATTAACTGTATGTGTAAGCGAATAAATGTCAAATTGTTAATCTCCTGTCTCTCTCTCTCTGTTTCTCTGTCTCTGTCTCTGTCTATCTTTCTGTGTGTGTTTCTCTCTCCCTTTCTCCTTCTTAGTTTTAAAATGCATATTTACAGAAGACAGCTTATCCAATGACAATGTGAGCAACAACATGGGCCATCTCCCAATTGAATCTACTATGACTGGTAGAAAATGTTTATTAAAAGCCTGCAGTCTCTGGATATTGTCCTTAGGTACACTCCCAATGGAAAATTGACATGTGTTCAAGAATATCAGTTAAATCTCCATAGGAATCACAGGAGTCTGGCTCTGGAGCCATAACCCACACCCTCTCTCCTTTCCAGGGTGGAGACTCCACTGTGCGCAGCTGTGGCGGAGAAGCTCCGGCTCTCTGCCGGGATGGCTCTCCGCTTAGGGCTGCAGGCTCCTCATTGGAGAGGAAGATGGGTGCACTCATTATCCCTTTCCTCTTGCTTCATGTGGAAAAGGCTGAATGCCAGAAACAGTGCCAAATGCCAAAACAAAAAAGAGTGGCTGCGAGTTTGGGGGTCCCTTCCTGCTCACAAGGATTCCCCCTCCTCCATAATGTGAGATTCTACTCATAGTATGGCTCATGCCACCAAGAATACTGTAGCCATGATCACCTGGTCCCACAATGCACCAGGAAAGACAAACTGAGAAGACTGAAGATTGTCACCCCAGTCACACCCAAAGCAGGTGGCACTCAGAGACGCGGGCCAGAGCCGGGGCTCAGAGATTCTGCCCAGGTGGAGAAGTGGGCCACATGATCACAATGCTCTGAAGCTCTCCCCAAAGGGACCAATATTATTTGGAGCAGAATATGGGAAAATCAAGCCGAATGAGATTTTACATTAAGAAATTAAGAGGAGGCCAATCTCTGCGTGACAGCAACAAGCTAAACCTCAGGCCTGCTGCTTTCCCAGAGACCACTCAGGAGTGGGCCACTAAGAAGACCCCTCCTGGACTCAGAACAAACCTCAAAGGCAGCTGTCAAAAATTATCCCCCATGACAGCCAGGATTTATTGACTTAGACTGCAGGGAAAAATATATCCCAGGTAATTATAAATACATAGAGCAAGTACTTGGTAATGTGTCGGGGTTCAGCTCAGGCCCGGCAGAGGTCAGAGCCTTGCCCTGACACCATGTGGGTATCGGGGACCTACAGGACCCGGTTGGTGTTATGGCCTGTGGCGCCAATGAAGGACTTCGGGAGACCTTCAACAGGAAAACAGGAAAGGAAGGCTTATTGGGTGCTCCCCAAATGGGGTGCAACAAGCAAGCAACCCCTAAGCAAGTGCTATAAGTGCTGGCTCTAAGCCTGCAGCATTCCATGTGCTGGAACAGCTCAGCCTTAAAGGCACAGCTACAGCAGCCGGTGTTCCACTGGGCTGGAGGTCAGTTGGTCTTGACTCTCGCAGCTCGCCTTCTCTGCCTCCCTCCTTCCCAGGGATGGGAGGAATTGGGATGCTCTTCATGGCTTAATTGTAGCCTTCCGCGCTTTGCGGCCCCTGGTCTTGAACGCATCGGCTTGTTTGAAGAGTCCACTGGAGTAGGGAGTGCTGGTTGAGGTGATGGGGTCCAGGTAGCAGTTGAGGGACGGTCAGAAGTGGTAGGGGTGAAGGGGGTCCAGGAGCCCTGCTTATATAGGGTCTGGAGTGGGGCATATGCTGGGATTAGCCAATCAGGGCATACACCTGACAGGTACAGTAGGTAAACTGTCATACCTGCCAGGTAGAGACAGTTATCTAATGAAAATGCCAAGGATAGCCAATCAGGATTAAGGTAGTTGAGGCAGGCCAGACTGGTCAGGTGCCATCTTTACTCACTCAATGGGAGGAGTCGGTGTGAGTGAGTGAGATGTGGCCCTGGGGTCACCTAGGGGTCAGCCCCTCAGACTAACATGAGGGACCCTAGCTATGGGGTAGATTTTAAAAATCCCCAACAGTAATGAGTGAAGCTGGGCTGAAAACCAGGGGAAGGAGTCAGTTAAATAGAGGTAAGGAGAAGTCATATTCACAGGGAGCCCATCTTAAAACCTTGTCATCTGAGAGTAGCCAGGTGCACATCCATGTCTGTGTGCAGACATTACTAAAATAACCCTGTCTTCGTACTAAACAAACATACAAGGAAAAAATCAACACTAACAAGCCGCAAAAGCTGAGGTCTAATAATGACTCAGAATTGCTACAATGCTGGCAGCGCCATTGCTTTTTGAAGCCGAATTGAATTATGACGGCACCCACTGTAAGCAGGTCTTACAATTGCAGAAGTCAAATAGGACTTGTTTTCATCTTTTGTTATCAGTATGAGTTGAGTATTGCAATCTTAATACTGAAAACAGGTATGCCTTTTTGGCACCTTCTGATTATTACCTAAAATGCCCAATTCTTCCCCGTCATATGAAATGGAAAAATCAAATAGCAACCTGCTATTCACGGGGAGTAAAAACAGCAATAGAAACCGCCCATGAAAGGGACCGGGTGTCAGGCTTATCAAAGGATATAAAAGATGGCATTGTAAATATAGTCAAGGAATTGAAGGAAACCACGCTAAAAAGTGAAAGAAAGAATCAGCATAATGTCTAATGAGAGAATACAGTTCAGGGGTTGTGTTGCAGGATCTTTGTTTTTGAGACCTGAGGCCACAGATAGTATTAAACACTATATATACTACATTTTTTAAAAGTTCACATGCATACTTATGAAGAAGTTTAATTTCTACATTAGGCATGTTTAAAGAATAATGTCAGCAAATAATAACAAAATAACTATAACAATATGTTGTAATACAAGTAGTAGAGTCGTTGGGCAATTAGATTCTAAATCTGCTGTGGTAAATAAAGTTTAAGAAACAGAAATTGATAAGGGAAAAGTGGCTGGATTTGTAGTTTGGCCAAACCAGGAAGGGAAAACAGCTCTAATGTTCATCAAAATGCATATATGGAAATGTCACAATGAAAAGCATGTCAGAATGAATCACATTAAGGTGTACATTAAAAATTTCCAATAAAAAAAAAATCTCTTTTCAGCTTTTCTGTGGTATGCTCCCATCTTTCACAGCGAAGATGAAACCAAAAATTGAGACAAAAGACTGAAACAAAAGCCAAGGAGTATGTAGATTTAGCTGGGAGAGAATTCCCTTCCTTTCCATTTAGGCCCTCAGCCATGAATTCTACACCTTCCCTTTCCCCATCCCTATCTGATTCCATTCCAGCATGAGATCTGTCATTTCTCATTATTTACATAACAGAAAGTTTTCCTCCTTCTTAAGTTGGGAAATTTTACCTTTTAACCTAAAGGAAGCAGTTACAGTTTCTCTTTGGCATATCCAAATAGCCAGCATCCCTGCTCTTGCTATTCCTTCATTAAAAAAAGCACAGCTTTATTGTGGCAGTTGATCTGATAACTGAGACAGTCACTAGATTACTAATGGGTGGGAAGCACATACAGTGTGGGAACATTGGACAAAGGCATCATTCCTGTGTCAGGAGCAGATGATACAAGATGGCGTGAGATTTCATCACATTCTCAGAATGGAATACAACGTAAAATTTACAAATTGGATTTTTTTCTGGAATTTTCCTTTCAATTGTTTGTGATCTAGTTTACAAAGGTATCTGAAACCACAAGAAATGAAACCATGAATAAGGGGAGACCATTATGTCAATAGCCTGCAGCCGTACCACTGTGGCATCTGATCCCATCAGATCTCGGAAGTTAAGCAGGGTCAAGCCTGGTTAGTATTTGGATGGGAGACTGCCTGGGAACAACGGATGCTATAGGCTTGGGAGAAGGACCAAGCAACCCACTCTCCCCTCCCAAAACAATCAGCCATTGAAAACCCTATGAATAGCAGAGACTCACTAACAATACTGCTTTGCCTGTTGTGCATAGGGCTGCTATGAGTCGAGTGCTGACTGGATGGCACCTAACAACTGTATCAATAAAATGAAAAAATATAAAAAGGAAGAGAAGAAAAATTTTGCAGAGAAAAGTATAACAGAATTTAAAAAAAAAAATATTAAAAGAAGACCAGAGGCAGTCTGCGTAACTTAGCAAGACCCTGTCTCAAAAAGTAAAAAAAATGGGCTGAGGTGCAGCTCAGTGGTCCAGCACTTGCAGAGCATGCAGTACCGCAAAAAAAAAAAAAAAAAAATTAAAAGAGCTCAATTGCAGATTTGAGCTTACAGAAGCAAGAATCAATTAATTAACCTGAAGACAAATCAATAGGGACTATGAAATCCAAAAAGCAAAAGGAGAGGAATAAAAGTGAACAGAGCCTTAGAGAAATGTGGGGCCACATTGAACACACCAACAATCATGTGATAGGATGAATAGAAAAAAAAAAGAGAAAAAAAGAAGTTGAAAGAATAGTCAAAGAAATAAGGGCTAAAATCTTCCTAAATTTGTTTAAAAATATTAATCTACACACCCTGGAAGCTCAACAAATTCTAAGTGGGATAAAATGCAGATTTGAAACTCAGAAACCTCATAGTTAAAAATAAATGTAGAAAATGTGGAAAGCAGAAAGAAATAAGCAGCTCGCCATCCATAAGCAAAGCCCTACTAAGACTAATAGTTGACTTTTCAATCAAGGCACTTGGATGAGAGAAATCTGTTTCAGAAATGAAGATAAAAGCTGAGCATGGTGTGGCACATTTGTAATCCCAGCCCTCAAGAAACTGAGGGAGAGGGTCGCAAATGCAAAGCCAACCTGGGCTACTTAGCAAAACCCTGTCTTAAGTAAGTAAATTGATCAATTAATCAACAATTTAATTAAATTAAGACAATCTGAAATAAAAAAAACCTTAACATATAGGTAAGCATCAGACTTGCTTAATAAGAAATACTAGAGGGCATTTTCAGGCTGAATTAAATGACTCCAGATAGTAATTCAAATCTGTAGACACACACCCACACAACATAAAAAACACCAGTAAATGTAATAATGTAATAAAAAGCAGTAATAATGTAATAAAAATAGTATAAGCATGTGTGGAAACAGGGAAAAAATTTAAAAGGAAGAAAAGAAAAAAAAAAAAAAAAAAGAGGGGCTTGCCATGATTCCCCTAGCACCAATTAGACTAGTTCCCGTTAGACTCCAAGGGCTCCTGATAAGGGAAGCCACAGCACTAAGCAGGTTGTGCAGCATAAGTTAGTCAGAAGGAAGACATCTGGAGTTTATCATAAGGACAGGCTGACCTCTGAGGAATGAAAAATCACTCTGTACCCCGCTCCCCTTAACCACTAAAGAATTCTTGCTTCTGTAACCTTGCTTCTTTGCCCCTACCCTATAAAGCCCATGACCAATGTAAGTCAGCTGCTGCTTTCTGAAGGTCAACTCCTGGGACTAAAAGTAGCCGGCCGGCTGGTCTAAATAAACTTTCTGCTCCCAATCTGTTTGTGTCTTGGAGTATTTCTTTCTGGGTTTGAGCCACTGGGTACAACAAATGTATGACTTTTTCTTTATTCTCTTAATTAGCTAAAATCCAATTTTATAAGACAGTCCATATGCCATTTTATCATTAGGTCTATAACATATGGACATACTCTACAATAACAAGAGGAGGTGGGTGGTAGAGCTGGATCAGTGTACGGAAATGATAGCAGATGGTTACTACAATCCTCGGGAACAAGTGTAAGGAACCAGAACTGGGAAATAGGATAGATGATGCATCAAACTATAAATACATATTCTTTACCTTTTTCTCATATTTTTAACTTAAAATAAAAAAGTTACATAAAATGATAATTATAATAATGTATTGTTGGGTTTGTATCATTTGTGGATATAGTATGTATAATTTAAAAAACCTCAAAATATTTCAAAGAGACTAGAGCTACATGGGAGAAAACATTTTTAATACTTGACTAGAATTAAGTAAGTGTAAATCCAATCTGAATTCTGATAATTTAAGATCTGTGAGGTAAGCCTTACAGTTACCAATAAGATAATAACTCAAAAAACACCTTAAAAGTGATTGTTGCTGTTAGGTAGCATTTAGTTAGGTCCAACTCATTGCACCCCTATGTACAACGGAACACAACACACCTCAATTCTGTGACAAGCACATGATCTTTTCTATATTTAAGTCCATTGTTGCAGGCACTGTGTCAATCCATCTAGTTGAGGGTCTTATTTTATTTTCATTGACCCTCCAGTCTCCCAAATGTGATGTCCTTCAGGGATTGGTCCCCCTTGACTCCATGTCCAAAATATGTCAGATGGAGTCTGGCCATCCTTGCTTCCAAGGAGCACTCTGGTTGCACTTCTAGGACAGATCTGTTGGTTCTTCTGGCAGTCCATGGTATATTCAATATTTGTTTCCAGCTTAAAAGTAATAAAGGAAGTAAAATGTTACACTACATAATATTCACTTAATGAAAAACACCAAAACCTAAACCAAATATCTGTAAAGGAGGAATAGAGAATATACATGAGACATATAAAAAACAAAATAATAAAATGAAAGCAATAAATCTAACCATATGAAAATAATATTAAATTGGAATGGGTTAAAAAAATTAAGATCAGGTCTAATCAGACTTGATTTAAAAAGATTTAAGTAAGCACTGGGCTGGAGTTTGGCTCAGTTGGTAGGGTGCTGCTCCATACTCTCTGAGGACCCAGGTTGGATCACCAGCACCACAAAAACAGGAGAAGAACATGGCAATCCACTCCCAAAGCAATCTTGAAACAATCAGCCATTGAAAACCCTAGGAAGGTCGCTATGAGTCAGACCTGACTTGATGGCACCTAATAGCAACAACAAGTAAGCGCTGTCCAGAAGAGGCATATGTTACTGCCATATGGTGTCTCATGCCTGTAATCCAGAGACTCAGGAGGCACAAGTGGGAGGATCACAAGTTTGAAGCCAGAAGCAGCCTGTATAACTTAGAGAGACCCTGTCTCAAGATAAAAATAAAAACTAGGCTGGGGGTGTATCTCGCAGGGGTAGAACACTTTTAAAGCATGTGTGAGGCCCTGGGTTCAATCCCCAAGTACCACCCCCCAAAAATGCACATTGTAGATTTAAAGGTAGAAAAGATTGAAAGTAAGTGGTGGAAATAGACCTGACATTCCTGTAGTATTCATAGAATGCTGGAGTTGTTCTAATATCAGACAAAATAGACTTTAAAACAAAAAAAGTGATTATGGATAAAGAAGACTATAACAGTGAAAAGATCAACATATCAGAAAGATGCATGAATTATAAACATATATGGACCTAGTAGCAGAGTTCCAAAATACATGAAGAAATCTTACACAAATAAATGGACAAATAGACAATTTGAAATCAATCATTACAGGCATAAATTCCACACTTGCAATAATGAATAGGATATGTAAGAAAATATTGAAATAATATTGCAGACTTCAATATCCCATATTCAATAATGGATAGAATAAGTAAGAAAATATTTTAAAAGGTGCTGAATAATTGAACAACACCATGAAGCAAATAGGCCTCAGAGACATCAACGGAACACCTCCAACAATGGTAGAATGTGTATTCTTCTCAAGAGCACATAGAGCAATCGCTAGAATAAATCATATGCTATGCTATAAAATGTTGTTATTAGGTGCTCTCGAGTCGTCATCAAATAAATGCAAAAGGGTTAAAAAATTTTTAAACTATGTTGATCACAACTGAATGAGATAATAAATCAGTCATAACAATATAAAGAGTGGAAAGACAGAGGGAGGGATCTAGCAGAGGGAACTGAAGATTGGAGAAGATGGGATGGGGAGGAGGGTCTATGAGGAGAGGCAAAAGGGGAGGGGTCAATCTCAGTGTCAACAGCACAACTTCATGCGTGTGTTGGAAAAACAGGGGAAGATAACCCACATAAGTATCAGAGTTTAACTACACAGTAGACCTAAAGCTCCATAAACTTTGTGGGCTGATGAGAGTGTTGCCAGGAGTGATGTAAGGGATGCATAATGGAAAAAAACAATGCTGTGTTACTCTGTACCCCATCATCATTTGCTAATAAAGGGAAAAAATCAGTCACAAAAGGAAATGTGTGAAGCAAAACAGTCCTAAATAACCAAAGAGTCAGAGTCAAATTGCAGAGAAAATTAGAAAACCTTTTGAGATAAATTGAATTAACATGAAATCTGTGAAATATATGGGAAATAGCTAAATCAGAACTTGGAGGCAAATTTGTGGCTGTAAATTTCTCCATTAAAGAAGAAGAAGGAAGATCTCAAATCAATAATGTTCCTCCAAAGACACCAAACAAAGAGGAGAAACTAACTCTTAAGCAAATAAAATGAAGACAATAATAAAGATCAGAGTGGACATAATGAAATGAAGGGTAGAAAAAACAATGGGAACAAAACAGCAAAACCAAACATTGCTGCTTTATTAAATAAGTGATTTCTGAATGTGAGATGTGGGATGAATTATACTCAGTCTTGGCATGCGTTCCTGGGGTCTATTTAATGTTTTTGCTGCTGCTTTTGAGAATTTTTGTGTCTATTCATAAAACATATGGTAGTAAGCTATATTTTTTATTTTCTTGTGTGGTCTGTGGCTAGTTTTTGTATCTATGTAATGATGGTCCCATAGGGATGAGTTCAGAATGGTTCCCATCTCTTATTTTGTGGAAGCTTTTGTGAAGAATTGGTTTTACTAAATTTTTAAGCATTTGATAGAATTCACCAGTAAAAGCCACCTGAGACTGCTTTGTGGGATGTTTAGAAATTACTAATTCACTTTCTACATATTGTAGTTCTGACTGGGTTTGTTCCAGAAGTTTTTGTGTTTCTAGGAATTTGCATAATGCATCCATGTTATCTAATTCAGCTGTTCATAGTGTTCTCATAATCCTTTCAATGTAGCCTCCTTTGTTCCTGGGTTGATACAAATTTGAGAGTTCTCTCTTTTTCCTTTGGCCATTACAGTTAAAGGTTTGTCAACTGTGTTGAAGTTTTCAAAAGGATGACAAACTATGGTCTATAGGCTGAAATTGTGCTGCTTCATTTTTCTCCTCTGTAGAATGTAGCGGAAGTGATGACATGCAGGGCATGCAGTTTTGAGCCTACACTTAGAGTGATCTTCCATACTGTGGGCTAGCCTTGGAAGTCAGATGAACAACTTTGGGCCAGCCCACTAGAGGGTAAAAAAAGGGAGGAACACTGTGGACCCTTGTAGGGGAAAATTTGGAAGATAAGTACAAAAACCCCAAAACAGGAAAAATGGGGTTTGAAGAACTGACCAAAAAACTAGAGCCATGGGAGTCACGCAAATAGTAACCCTGTAATGTAAATAGAAGCAATGTACCTGGCTGGCAAAAACTTGCCAAGAAAAGGATTGTAAATAGGCCACGTGTGATTGGTCAAAAAAGGCAAGTTATGATTGAACAGTTTATTGTGCTCCCATTGGACAGTTTTCTGAGACTGTGATTGGCCAGAACAGAAAGGGCATGATTGGACTGTTCTCGAAACTCTCTTGCTCCACCCAGGCTGCTATTGGACTATTTTAGAACCTGATTGGCTCAGCCCTGTCAGGGAGCCCTATAAAAGGAGCCACTTTCATGCAGGCATTCGTTGCTCACCTTCCCAGAACATCTAAACACCACCACCAGAGAACATCAAGAAAGAAGACAGGCGAGGTCAAGAGTAGACAGTGAGACCAGGACGCCTAGACTACAAGCAAGCGGAGGACAGTCCCTTCGCCCAGTGCCTAGGGACAGAAGCTGAGGAAAGCCCCTGGTCCCAGCACTGGAGGCAGAAGAGCCGCTCCTGCCCCTGAGGCAGCCCTCCTTTGAGCTGTAATTGTACTTTTGGGTTCCTCTCCGCCCTTGTCAAGGTGGAGAGGCAATAAAGAGCTGTTTATCCCCGAAAGGTAAAAGCCCCCGAGGCTTTTCCTTTTTCTTTTCCTTGTCTCCCCTTCCCTCTGGCAGGGAACTCCCAAGGGCTGCCCAAGTCCACGCCCCTCACCCGAGGGTCCTGAGAGAAATTCTATCTGTGGTGTGCAACTGGGCCTCCCTGACCATTTGCATCTGGGCTGGCCCGGCAAAGCACGAGGACCCGTGGGGACCCACAGACTCCCACATGCTGACAGCAGACCCCCATACACGTGACAGGGTCCAGACAATTTCAGCCCAAGGACCCACCTATCCCTTTTGTCAGCTCCATAGCTCCATGACCAAGGAGCTGTCCCACTGCCCCACAGCCACATGGTCAACAGCCAAAACGCATTGCTTTTCTTTTGGAGGAGGGATGGTTTCTTATGCTGCAAAGCCTAATCGGCACACAAATATAAAACAGTGGGCAGGATGAAATGCTACAAATGCTGTATTTTAATAATTGCTCTTGATCAGGCAGGCTGGATTCCTGTCTCTCAGGGGTAGGATTCCTACTGCTTAGCTTCTCTTTTATTTTCACAGGTACGGATTTTTCTGCCTGATAACCTTTGATGAATCACAAGTCTGGGCACAGAGCTCAGAGCACGTGGTGAGTTTTCCTCTTTCAAATCCAACCATTCACTCAGGTCGCTACCCAAATGCACCCACCCCTCTCTCCTTATTCTGCTCTCCTTTTATATTTTATGGTGTTGGGAGGGGAACTATTCCTCTATCAGCTGAGGCCCTGTTGCTTGGGAACCTGTATGTTAGCTGGCAATAGACAGATTAAGATGTTGTTGTTGTTAGGTGCCATTGAGTCAGGTCTGACTCAAAGTGACCCTGTGTACAGCAGAATAAAACACTCACTGATTCTGTACCAGGCATATGATCTTATTTATCTTTAAGCCCATTGTTGCAGACTGGGTCAACCCACATAGGTAAGGTTTTGCCTTTTTGTCAATGACCTGTCACTCTCCCAAACATGATGTCCTTCTCTAGGGATTGGTCCCTCCTGAGTACATGTCCAAAATATGTAAGATGCATTCTAGCCATCATTGCTTCCAAGGAGCATTCTGGTTGCACTTCTTCTGGGACGGATCTGTTGGCTCTTCTGGCAGTCTGTGGTATATTCAATAGATGTCTCCAGCACCATAATTCAAAAGATTAAGGAGGAAAGACAAAAATCAGTCACTTGTGGGAGTAAACGATGTTCTCTAATAGCTAGTGGCAATGATTTATACAGCAGCTTGACAAAAAAAAGGAGAAAAGGGGCACAGCTTCCAGGAGAAAGAATGAAGGTTTCTCCGAAGTGTGTTTATGCAGCGTTGTTGGAAGGTCCCAGCATTAAAGGTCAATCAGCTGGCTCACTGAAGACTCCCTCAGACGGGACAATGGCAGTCGAACTCAGGGGTCCCTGCTTTCCTCAGAAAAGGGAAGTTCAGGTAAGATTTCTTTCTGCATCTGCTGTGAGGGTTGTTAGTCCTTAAATCTCATGTGAGGGTTAAACTATGTCCTCTGTGAAAGAAAAAGAGAGATACGTTGAAATTCTTTTTTTTGTTGTTTTTCAGTACTGGGGGTTGAACCAGGGCCTCGCACCTTCATGCTTTGTAAGTGCTGGACCACTGAGCTGTGCCCTCAGCCCATTTTTCTAACTTTTTTTGAGGCAGGGTCTCTCTAAGTTATGCAGACTCCCTCTGGTCTCGAACTTGTGATCCTCCTGCCTCCGCCTCCTGAGCTGCTGGTATTACAGGCGTGAGCCCCCACGCCTGGCGATATGTTGAAATTCTGATCTTTAGATGACTTCTCTCTTTGAAAATAAAGTCATTGCATATGTGTTGCTGTTGTTAGGTGTTGTCAAGTCCAGGCTGACTGATAGTTACCGTATGCACAACAGAATGAAACACTCCATGACACTGTGCCGTGCCTGGCACTATGTTAGTGCTTTTCTGCTATTCATAGTATTTTGATGGCTGATTGTTTCAGGAGTAGGATGTTGGGTCCTTCTCCCAAGCCTACACCACCTGGTGTTCCCAGGTGGTCTCCTATTCAAGTGCTAACCAGGCCTGACCCTGCTTAGCTTCTGAGATCTGGCAGTTCATAAAAATGAGGTTGCCTAAGAATAAGGCAGTCTGCTTCTGCAATATGACTGGAGTTTTCATAAGAAGACAACCATAAGAAACCAAAACACATGTAGAGAAGGCCCTGTGACAATGAAGGCGAGGTGAGTGACGTGGCCACCAGACAACGAGTACACAAGATGACTGGAAGGCCACCGGAAGGCAGGAAGAGACCAGGAAGTGTACAGAGGGAGCACAGTCTTGAGGCCTTGGTTTCAGACTTCTGGACTCCAGAACTGGACAACAGATGTCTCCATTTCCAAGCCACTCCATTTGTGGTATTTTGTTATGGGAATGCTAGGAAACTAATACCCAGCATGAGTGACTACCTAAGATGCCCCCATAGGCGTGCTGCTTATGGGCTCTCTGCATGGCTGGAATGTAAGTTCTGGTGGAGGGCATGGGCTCTTTTGGACACTATATAGAACAGAGCCAAGTCCTCACAGGGAAGGCATCGCTGGGCACTCACTAGGCACCAGACTCTAAGGCACTGGAGGTGTTAGACCATCCGTTTATGCATGACCCCGTGGGGAAGCACTGGTTTTCACTGAGAACTCAGAGGGGAGATCTAAGGACCTTACTCAAGGTCACATAGCCAGTAAAGTGACAAAGCTGGTGTCAACTCTGAGCAGACAGGCTGTGGGGCTCAGCATGTGACGGGATGAATGAGGTTCCCCAACATGCTCACCGTGCCCCATGTTTACAGCCACACTTCATCTCTCCATTCTCTTCCACCAGCCTCTTTGCCCTCATTTGAACCTGCCTCTTATTTTGTGGGGTTCTTGTTTTGTTTTGGGTGTGTGTGTGTGTGTGTGTGTGTGTGTGTGTGTGTTTATCTATCTATCTATCTATTTATTTATTTATTTTTGTATTTCTTCATTTACTCAGCAGCTCTCTTCATTTCCACCTTATTACAGGCTGGAAAAGGACTCATCTCCCAGGAAACAGGGAGTGATTCTGTGCATTTTCGCCATCATATTATACACCTCGGATCCTCCTGTTATTGAATTCTTCACTTTATGTTATTGAATTCTGGGGAACCAGGCTAGCCTTGAAGTGGACATTTAACCCAAGAACGTGGCAACATTTCTTATATCTGTACTTTTCTTTAGTTGTTAGGTGTCGTGGAGTTGGTATCCGACTCATATAGACCCTATGTACAACAGGAGAAACACTGTTGTCAGTGCGTCTCTGCTGTTCATAGGGTTTTCAATGGCTGATTGAATTTTGGGAGTGGGTTGCCAGGTCCTTCTCCCAAGCCTACAGCACCTGGTGTTTTCAGGCAGTCTCCCATCTAAGTACTAACCAGGCCCAATCCTGCTTAGCTTCCAAGATCTGATAGGATCGGATGCCACAGGGCTATGGCTTTTCTTATTAGCTGCGAAATAAGAACTTTATTATTAAAATAATACACGACTGCCCCTTTTATATATATCCTCTCCACCTAAACTCTTTTAACTGGACACGCAAAAAGATGTCCCAAATTTATATTCAAAAACTTTATTTGGTCTTACTACCCTACCTTTTCTCCCTGCCATGTGGGATAGGCTGAACACTCCTAATGACTAGCAGAATCAATGTTCTGTAGACGTCTACCAGATTTATACTTTCAGAGGATGACTTACTAGGCAGAACTATTAATGCAACTGGCTCTCAGTTCTAAAACTTCATGACAAAAAAGGCAGGAAGAAATGTCATAGTTAATTAAGCTTTTTATTTAAGGTAAATTTAGATTTTACTTCATGGTTGCAAAAATAGTAAAGAGAGAGGCTACAGCTAAATGAGAAGATCAGGAAATTCTCCCCTCTCAAAAATAAATACAAGGAGAAAATAATCTGTAAAACCTACCACTGCAATGCTTCCATAATTGACAAAGTGTTTGGTTGTGAGTAAGAATGATGGTAATCTGTGGCATTCTGCCCTAGGTGGCTGCACACACAGATTTGTCACCGTGGGGGAGACAAATCTGTGGGGAGGCTGTCTGTAAGGACTGATAGCCTTTCTGCCGAGGCCAAAGCGAGGTCACTGACGTGGAGCAGCTGGTGACACCTGCAGCCAATGGCACAGGCACTGGGAGTGATTTCTCAGAGGTGGGGGAGTAGAGAGACTCGCTCTTTTCTCTGTGAATCTGAGGCACAGGTCACGGTGAGGAAATCATATTCCTGATTGGGCTAAATGCTCATTCAGGGGAGATTGGATGGCTCAAGTTATTTAGACTCTCCTGGCTGACCCTGGATTTATGCATAAGTGCATAGGAGAGTCCATAGGGACCCAGGGAAAGTAAGTCTATCAAGACTTGCAAATGGCATGGACTCTTGAGTGTGCCTCCCTACCACACACCAGCCTATCAGCAGAGAATGGAAGCCTCACTGGCTTATTTGAACACAGCCTCTAGCTGGCCACTAAGCTGGGTGGACACTGGTACAAGCCCTAGGAATTAAATTTAAAAACAATAATTAAAAATCAAACAAGGGCTAGGGGGTGTAGTTCAATGTTAGAGTACTTGCCTAGCATGCCAGAGGCCCTGGCTTTGATTCTCAGCACAGTAAAGGGACAAAAACAGCTGATCCAAAATGTCAGGGGTATTAAAGCAAGGAGGGAAATTGCTTTACTCAGATAAGATACTATGCAAACAAATTGTATAAATAAAGAGAACGTCAAGGTGAAAAATAGGAAAACACAGCTGCCATAAAATGTTACCTGAAATGTCTACTTTTCAAAAACAGAGTATGGACAGGCAAAGAAACTAGATTGTTTAACCACAGTGAGACATTTTTTGTGTGGGGGAAGGGCAAAGTCGGTAAACAGAACCTGTCTCTGAGGGGATCTAGTTGTTGGATTTACTAATCAAAGGCTGCAAAGACAGCTATTATAAATATGTCCATAAAACTCAAGGAAATAAATTTTAAAGAATTAAAGTATATCCGTGAATTCACATATAGAAATTCCAAATTAGATACACAGATGATAATAAGAACCCAACTGAAATTTCAGAGTTGACAAATAAAATACCCTGAATTGAAAAATTTACTAGTGGGACTCCACAGAAGAACAGCAATGGTAGAAGATTTAATAAGTAAACTTCTTGTTGTTAGGTGCCATCGAGTCGGTATCCGACTCATAGCAACCCTCATAGGGTTTTCAATGGCTGACTGTTTCAGGATTGCCTTGGGAGTGGATTTCCAGGCCCTTCTCCCATTTTTGTGGTGCTGGGAAGTGAACTCGGGGCCTCAGAGATTGCAGCGCAGTGCTCTACCAACTGAGCTAAATCACAGAAAGAAAAAAAAAACAAATTGAAAAATTAATAATCAGTATTCCAAAGACCCATAGGACAGAGTCAAGTGTACTGTCCTAATCACAATAGGTGTCCCAGAAGGAGAGGGAGGACAAAAGAGAATAAAAGTTATCTAAAGACATAATGACTGAAAACTTCACATATTTAATTAATGCATTAATACATATGTGCAAGAAATTCACTCTTCAGTGAAAAAATTAAAGAGTACATATTATATGCTCTATTTATATGAAATATCTATGAAAGAAAAATTCATAGACAGAAAGTAGATCAGTGACTGAATGAGCTGAGAATGAGAGCAAAGATTGGAAGTGGGCATGGGGAAACTTCTAGAGTGATGAAAGTGCCTAAAACTGGATTGTGAGGAGTACAATTAGAAGTAACTAAAATCATTAAATTGTACATTTATAGCTGGTAAATTTGCTGCTATGTAAGTTGTATAAATGTAAATAATACATTAACCTAGGCAAAAATCCAAGGAGCACAGACACCCAAATAAGACACATGCAATTCTGGGGTAAGATGACAGGTTAGAAGCAGCCTCCACGTCATGTGGTAAAACAAAGGATTCAGGATAGGACAGAGTAGACCCCATCCCAAAGACAGAAAGATTAGAAAAGCACAGAAATCACAAAGGAGGTGATAGGACAGTCTCAGAATACAGAGGACCGAGAGACTATGCAGTGAGGAGTGAGCAAGACCCATCTCCAGCTCCCCAGTGAGGGAGGAGAAACAGAAGGCTCATCCAAAAAGTTAGCCAGATAACCTTGGGGAAGGGACTGGTGGTCCTACTGGACACACCAACACTCCTTGAAACCCCCGGATCCATTTGGGGGATTTAGTGAGACCGTGGATCTTCCTGATTAAAGGGTTGACATTGGAGAAGAGATCCATTTTGCCATGATCCATATCTTAGAGGGCTGTGACTGGGTGCTATCGTGAGACGGAATCCAGTGTCTGAGACTGAGCAACTCTGGGAGCATAAAAATAAGGAGCAATCCTGGGTCAGGGAGCCTGAAGGCAGTATGTCACACCCCAGGGTGGGACACAGCTGTAGCAGATAGTTGGAGGGAGTGGCAGGTGGGATGCCCACATGCTGAGGAGTTCAGGCAGCAGGAGGCTCAGGCACGGTGGGTGGTGGCCCCCCACTCCTGGGGGGAGGAGCTGACCATCTCCTGAGGGGCACTGTGGAGACTGGTAACCCTGGGAGGATAGCATGCTTCTCCATCCCTGCAACCAGCCAGCGGCCATGCAGTTTATAGCCTGTGTGACAGAATGCTGAAGCTCAGTGACAACAGAGTACTTGGTCCCCACAGCTTCTTCCCACCCTCTGAGTGTGAAATGTTGGACAGATTATGAAAGCACTAAGATGGGTCATCTGTACATACTTCAGTGCCCCATTGGCTTCCTGCTCTCCCCAATGCACCCTGAAAATATCTTTTGGCTTCAACATTAACCATCCAAGGGATACCAACTGATAAGTCTCTGGCACACGTGAGAAATTGTCTGAGCTACAAGAGGCAAAGCTAAGTGTGGTCAACAGAGGCTCCAGGTACACAAGAAGGGAGGTTTTTGTAGTGAAGGCAGACCTGCCGGACGTGTATCCGTCACTGAGTCCATGCCTGGTACCAACATAATAGTAGAAAAGATAAGAGACTCTAACTTCAACTGACCACCACCTCCACCTAGCAGACTCCAATATTAGAAGACACAGAAAGAAGCCGTTCCAGTACTTTATCATTTCTTTTCTTTTTCACAAAATTTTTTGCTGGTTTTGCATTTAATTTTATTTTACTCACTTCTCTTTTTTCTAATGTAATTTTTTCCTCTTTTTCTGTTTTAGTTTTCATTGTTCCTTTGCCACTTGTATGCCACTTGGTCTATTTACTACACTTTTAATATTATTTTTACCATATTTTATTTGTTAAAGAAATCTCCTTGGCCTTCATTTTTTATTCCTCTTCTATATTTATCTAATTTTGTTTACATATTTGTTCTTGGATAGGCTGGAATTTAGCTCACTTGGTAGAGTGCTGCTCTGCAGTCTCTGAGGCCCCAGGTTCGATTCCCAGCACCGCAAAATGGGAGAAGGACATGGCAACCCACTCCCAAGGCAATCCTGAAACAATCAGCCATTGAAAACCCTATGAGGGTCGCTATGAGTCAGACTCGACTCGATGGCACCTAACAACAACAACAATTTGTTCTTTATTGTGCTGTTTTTTATCTTTTGCTCGTTTTTCTTCCCCTTCCTAACATTTTTCATTTTTCTTCTTCTTTTCCCTTTTCCTTAATTTGCTGCTTTCTTCTTCCCCCTTCCTCTCTCTTCTTTTACTTCAGGCAATTTCTACTTTCACTTTCACCTTAACTAATGTGTAACTCCACAGCTTACAGTCAGTCTAGCTTCTCTAGAGCAGAAGACCCCAGGCCCAAACCCCAGGACCAATGTTGTTGCCATTTTCTGTTCTGTGGTCATTGGTGGTATAGTAGTTTACTTTAATTGATCTGAAGTGTATTTTTATACCTGGTTTGGTTGAGTATCTGTTACAGTGATTTGTCTTCTCTTCTCTGAGTACTAGCCTGCAGCCATACCACTGGTGGCATCTGATCCCATCAGATTTTGGAAGCTAAGCAGGGTCGGACCTGATTAGTACTTGGATGGGAGACTGCCTGGAAACACCAGAGACTGTAGGCTTGGGAGAAGGACCCAGCAACCCACTCCCAGAAAACAATCAGCCATTGAAAACTCTATGAATTGTAGACAAGCACTAACAATATTGCTTCACCTGTTGTACATAGGGTCCTAATGAGTTGGACACTGACTCGACGGCATCTAACAATAGAAATGTCATAATGAAATCCGTTAAGTTGTACATTAGCTAAAAAGTTACTAAATGCAATTAATTCATTGAAAAATGAAAAAACAATAACACATGCAGCTTTCCGAGCCATCTCAGAAATTTTCTCATCAGAGCACCCTAGTAAGTATGATATGACATTGTGAAAAGAACCTTAGACGTGGAATCCTAAGTCATGAGCTAAAATATGTGTTGGGTCATTTACTGTCCACGTAACATTGGCCAACTCACTTTTCCTCTCTGAATCAATTTCCATATCTTCAAATGAAGATGAAGTTAGAATATAAATATTCTTCAGATTAGGCTGTTATTGCTCTGCTTCGTTGATGCCCCACACTGGTAGGTTTGGCTTTTACTTTCACAACTGTGTTTGCTTTGCAGAGCTCCTAGCACTGAATATGAACGTGAGGGGGTTCAGCAAACGCCACTCTTCTCTGTTTATCTCTCTAATGCCATCTTTCATCTTCTCTCCCAACCCCGGCCCCCGGGAATCTATACCCGTTATTTTGCTCTCATTGTTACCCCTGATTAGACAGCTCACATACCTGGGTGGCTGCCTCATCTTGTCCCTGTGTCTTTATTTCACTGCCCTCACCCCTCTACCTCCCGTTACCTGTTTCCCTATCTGTCTTCACCGCTAGATTTCAAGCTCCCATGAAGTAAGGGGCTCATTTTACTCTTTTCTGTATACTGAGTACCTAGCACTGTGTCTGGCATATTGCAAGAATTCACTAAAGAGTATGGTTAGCTGAACTAACACAGAAACTGAGAGATGTGGGGATTTTATAAATGAGATGTCCAAGGTCACAGAGAAAGCGAGCAGTGACAAATCACAGCATATGTAGAAAAGAGACTCCGAGAGGAGTCGTCATTTTCTGAACCCCAGTTGGGTGACACTTTATTCTAGGCACTGTATTCATGATTTGCTTTTCACAACAACCCAGTGAGGATGCGTTATTTTCCCCACTTCTCAAACTCACAAAAATTTTATTTTTCTATTTGTGGTGACTTAGCTAGGAATGAGACAGTCAGGATTTGACCTCAGAACTCTGCGGATGTCTGAACTCTGCAGCGCCATTGCATGCACTCATTCACTCCACAAACCCTCAACTATCCCTCTGTGTGGGGCCCAGTTCTGTGCCGTCTCTTTCCTTGAGGGCCATTTGAACAAGAGAATAGCATGTGAACCAAATTAGGTTATGGTGTCCCAAACTAACTCAAGTCCTCAGAACACAGACCAAATGCCAATCAATAGACAGCATGAACTCTATGCTGCCAAAGCAACACTTTCTATGGGGTAGAGGATCCGTGACTCAGTTTACCTGCCAGTTCCCTTTCTCGGCAGGTCCTCTCACCACTCTCTGTTCCTCAATGCTGCGTCACGAATCTGGAGAGAAGGGAGTCTGGGGGAAGCCAGCTGTGTAACAGTTCTCCCATCTGCCCTTTAATTCCCTTTGCCTTTCTCCTACTTCCATGTAGGTTTTGATTCCCCCTTGCCTAGGCTGTTTTCTTCATCCCCTCTCTCCACAGGCCTCCTTGCCTCAGTTGGCTCCCTCTCGAGGCACAGGCTCCCAGACCTCCCTATGGCCTCCTCCAGAGCTTAAAAATGTTTCCTTCTCATCCATCATCTGCAAAGTTTCCTTGGTTTTGTGCTCTATAAAACCTACTTCCAACTTGTTCCCTTCTGATTCTTTTCCAGCATAAGCTGCCACCTGAAGAGCTATTTATGAACCTGTGGTTGGGAAGAGCAATTTTCTACTCTACTGTGTGTCAGGCCTAGAAATTCCACTTCTGTCTCCTAATGCATTGCAGTGTCATTGCTAATTGCACAGGCCAAGTGCCTCACGTGCGCCCACTTTAATTCCCAAATGATGTGAGGTTCAGCATTCATTGGCCTTTGTCAAATTCACAGCAAAGCAGAACATTGCCTACAGATTTTAAAAAGCCAAAAATGTCCTTTCCGAAAGATGTCTTTAAAATCGTGAGATCTCTGGCGAAAGCCCCACAGCATGTAGGGACACGTTTCAAGTTAGAGCTTTGTCTCTCTAGCAGAGCAGACATTCTGGCTTCCGGGGGATGTGCGCCCTCTGACTTTGATGCTTGATGGCTATTCTGAATCCTCGCTGTCACGTCTGCTTGAAATACAGCTGATTTCAGGAGACTTGAGATAGAGCAATTCCAAACAAGTGTCTCCTGGGAAGTGTTCTCCTGGCATTGAATCTAAGATCAGCTGCTTCTCTGTGTGACCTTGGGCACATGACCTAAACTTTTTGTGCCTTAGTAGTTTCATCTGTAGAATGGGAACATAAAAGAACCTTTTCATATATTATGGTGAGAACTGAGAGTAAAGCACTTAGCACATTGCCTGCTTAGCACAGTCTGTGTATTAAGTAAACAGTAGTCGTTTTCCCGGATGCTTTTTGGTTATGGAATCCTTTTCAAAGAGCCATCACCATTGACAATTCTAGGTCCATATTGTTGTTGTTAGGTGCCGTCCAGTCATATCCGACTCATAGCAACCCTCATAGGGTTTTCAATGGCAGATTGTTTCAGGATTGCCTTGGGAGTGGGTTGCCATGTCCTTCTCCCATTTCTAGGTCCATACTCCCCAAATATTCACTGACCTACTTCATTCATCAGTGGGTTAACATAAAATTATCTACTAACTGTTAATTACAGTACTCATAACAATGACAGGCAATCCATCAAGAGTTATGTTAATCATTATGTAATTGTAGAAACTCTCATTGGCATAAGTTTTATTTTTACCTTTGAATTATAGTTGCTATTAATAACTCATACTTGTTACAACCATTTTTCTTTATCCTAGACTTCACTGCATGACAGAGGTATCATAATTACAAAAAAAAAAAATATATATCAGGAGGTGGAAGAGAACAGCACTGTCTGGATACAGCTGAACAAGTAGAGTGATATAGTGCCCAGAGAACCAGTCCAGGTATGGCAGCAAGTGGTAGGGCCTCTGTACATTGCAGAACAGGTGCACCTGCATGACAGGGACCACAATGGGCAGGTGTCTGGCTCTTCTTTCCAGGGAGGAATGTCCACCACCAAGCGCGGTGAAGCCCCTGGAGCAGATGTGGCTGACCAATGCTGGGGTCCTACTTCCAACTCTTGGCTCACACCTGAAGAGGCTGAGCACATCAACTCCCCACCATACACTGAATCAAAAGAGCTGTGCTGAGTCTTGTAGTAGACAATATAATCATGCCTTGAAAAAGATCTGTATGCCACCACATGCTTCCTCTTTACTGACTTTGCCCCTCTAGAGCTCTGATTCTGGGGAATGTAGGGGTCATAGTACCAGGTTGTTGTTAGGTGCCATTGAGTCGGTATCTGACTCATAGCAACCCTGTGTACAACAGGAGAAACACTTTTGTCAGTGCTTCTCTGCTGTTCATTGGGTTTTCAATGGCAGATTGTTTATTGGGAGTGGGTTGCTGGGTCCTTCTCCCAAGTCTACAGTATCTGGTGTTCCCAGGTGGTCTCCCATCCAAGGACTAACCAAGCCTGACCCTGCTTAGCTTCCTAGATCTGACAGGATCAGATGCCACAGGGCTATGGCTGCAGGCATAGTACCAGGTAGCTGAGAATGTATTGGACAGCCAGTGTTCAGTGGCCCCCAGGGGGAGCTGCTGTTTTGAGAAAATATCACTGATACGAATTATGAGTGAATTTCCAGGAAATCATCCCAGAGGCCCATTTCCTCCACCTCAGGTTTTAAACACCACTGTCCTTGAACGGTGTAGGTTATCAGGAGTTCCAGGACCTCCACGCCAGGATTTGCAGCAGGATTCTTCCCAACCAAGAGCAGAGTGGAATCTGTTTGAAAATTGTCTAAAAATCCTTAACTGGAGTGGGGATCTTAGATATGTTATCTCCTAGCTTGCTGGGAATATTTCTGATGCTTGCCTGGGAAGACAAAGCTCTTTTCTTGCTTTTTTGAAAATGTCTCTTTCCATAAGTGTTTGTCATGAGGTGGTGTGGAATTTTACCAATGGATTTTCACATATCTGTAGAAACTCACGTGCTTTTTTTTCTCTGCATGAAGTTGGGGGTGGAGTGACACACAAGGACTCTGACACACACACCCACAGCCTCAGCCTTTCCAAAGGAAGGACTGCAGTATTTTGTTATATCGCTCCCAATATTTTCCCTTAAAAACAATACAGTTAGTGCTGATGATGTTCCGCTTAGCCAGCCCTCTTCCCCATTCCCTGACTCTCACCTCCATCCAAGTCCCAGTCTCCTTGGCTGTTATGTTTTGGACTTTAATTCCATTTGCTGTGTTGTATTCACACAAATTATATCATTCATATGACTAGTCATTTTTTATCTCTGAGTTAATTTTGACAGGTTCTGTTCTTAGAAATCATTCATTTTGTGTATATTTTCAAGTTTATTCCTATAGAATAATACCAAGGAGCATCTCTGTCTTCTAATTCTGTTATCAGTATAAATATATGACTTTATTATTTATTTATTTATTTATTTATTTATTTATTTATTTATTTATTTGGCAGTACTGAGGGTTGAATCCAGGACCTCCCGTTTGCATGCTTTGGAAGTGCTATACCACTGAGCTGCAGCCTCAGCCTGTTTTTTACTTTTTTGAGGCAGGGTCTCACTAAATTATGCATAATGCCACTGGTCTCAAACTTGCAATCCTCCTGCTTCTGCCTCCAAAGTCGCTGGGATCACAGGCTTGTGCCACCGCACCCAGCCATGACTTTATTATTTCTGAAGTATATTTTTTATTTCACCTTAAATGACTTGTCAAACCTTTGCTTTTTTACTGATTATTTGAAGTAAATAATTTTGTATTTTTAAGAAAAGCTATCACTATTTTGTCTGTTATTTCAGTATTTTTGGCCTTCAGTTACATTATTCATTCTATTTTACATTTATTTTGTTTTCTCGATTTTCCCTCCTTGGCCTTGTACTGGCTACAGGAGCACGGGGCTTCTGAGCCCCTGTGCAGGGGAGCCCTGCAGGGACAGAGATGTCTGGAGCTGTGATCCTCTTATAGTAGCCAGGGCCAAGCACAGGGAGGCAGCATCTGTAGCTACTTCTGACCAGAAAAGTATCACTGTTGTTAGGTGCTGTTGAGTTGGGTACAACTCACAGTGACCCTAAGTACAACAGATTGAAACAATACTCAACATTGTGCCATACACATGATCTTTTTATATTGCAGCCCATTATTGCAGCCACTGTGTTTCTTCTTGAGTTGTGCTATAACAGCAAAAAGAGGTCCCAGGGGCTTTACTCCAGTCCTGTCATTAAGGTTGACTCTACTTTGAAGAAGCAGCTCTTCCTCAGTCATTTCTTGAATGCCTCCCAGCCCAGAGGACTCATTTTCAGGTACTATACTTGACAATGTTTCTCTGCTGTTCATAGAGTTTTCAATGGTTAATTGTTTCTGGAGTGGGCTGCCATGTCCTTCATCCTAGTCTGTAAGCTTAGTTGAAACCTGTCCACCATGGGTGGCCCTGATGGTATCTGAGATACTGGTGACATAGCTTTCAGTACCATAGCAAAACACAAGCCCCCAAAGCATGACAAGATGACAGACAGGTGGAGGCGAAGTTTAAATAGTGAGTAAATATACTAAATGGAAAGAGCAGGTATTCCTACAAGGTGAATTAATAGAATGAAGCCTGGTACAGGGTGCACACCTGTAATCCTAGGGACTCAGGAGGCTGTGGCAGGAAGATAGTAGATTAGAGGCCAGAGGAAGCCTGTGTTATTTGTTGTTGTTGTTGCTAGGTGCCGTCGAGTCGGTATCCGACTCAGCGACCCTCATAGGGTTTTCAATGGCAGACTGTTTCGGGATTGCCTTGGGAGTGGATTGCCAAATCCTTCTCCCATTTTTGCAGTGCTGAGAATTGAACTCGGGACCTCAGAGACTGCAGCGCAGCGCTCTACCAACTGAGCTAAATCCCAGCCCTGTGTTATTTAGTGAGACCCTATCTAAAAATTTAAAAGGATGCTGAAGTGCAGTTCAGTAATGGAGCCCTTGCCTAGCATGCATGAGGCCTGAGGTTCAACTCCCTAGTATTGAAAAAAAAAAGTAGAACTGTGTAAACTACCCAAGATTCACCACAGAGACAACAAATTGGAAAAATGAAAGGAAGGCTAGGCAGCAGACAGAATAGAATGAGAAGATCAAGCAAAACTCACTCAGAGAAAACAGGGGAAGCAAGGATGCCTGAGAATGTTCCAGAACTAAGGTGAAACGTGAATTCTAGACTTAAAAAATTCATGTCAAGTTTTAAACAGGATTGCTATTGTTATGTGCCATCAAGGCGAGTCAGACCCATAGTGATCCCATGTACAGCAGAATGAAACACTCCCTGACTCTGTGCTAGGCACATGATCTTATTTATGTTTAAGTCCACTGTTGCAGACACTGCGTCAATCCATCTAGTGGAGGATTTATAAGTAAGACCAAATCCATACCTAAACAAATTGAGGTGAAACCCAGAACCTCAAAATTAATGAGAAAATTATGTAGCAAGGATGATTTTCTGCACAGACAGCTGGTTCTCTTCTCAATAACACTAAGCAGATTTCAGGAGCATAACATGTTTAAATTGCTCAGAAAATAACTATCATTACGCCATTAAAAGAACACAAGAGAAAGGAAGGACACTGTCACACATAGAAAGACTTAAAAGAGATATGGAAAATGCTTTCTAAAAGAAAATCAGGTAAGAGAAAACAACCCAAAATATGAAAATTTACCATTATGTGATATTAAATTCAAGTATATTGGACTTCTCATAAGTGGAAATGTGTTAAAGTTCATCTCTTAAAAGACAGAGAATGTTGTTGGGCTGATGAACTATAACTACAAGCTGGTTACAGGAGTCCTACTACTACAGAGAGAGAAAGAGACAGAGAGAGAGAGAGAGAGAGAGAGAGAGAGAGAGAGAATAAAAGGATAAAATAAAAATATCGTGTGAATATCAACTCCAACACCTCCAATATGGTGATAATTAATAACAGACAAAATAGATTATAAGGCAAAAGCAATAACAAAACACTGAATAATAATAAGTGGAATAATCCACACAGTATTTGTATTAAACATCTATATACACTTGTCTGCAACCATAGCACTGTGGTCTCCAATCTCGTCAGATCTCAGAAGCTAAGCAGGGTGGGGACTGGTTAGTACTTGGATAGGAGACCACCTGGGAACACCAGGTGCTGTAGGCTTGGGAAAAGGACCTGGAAACCCACTCCCCCAAATCAATCCACCATTGAAAACCCAATGAACAGCAGAGAAACACTGACAATAGTGTTTCACCTGTTGTATGTAGGGTCGCTATGAGTTAGACATGGACTCGAGGGCATCTAACAACAACAATATATACACTTAGTGGACTGGGGTTTGACTCGGTAGAGCACCACTCTGTGCTCTCTGAGGCCCTTGGTTCCATCCCCAGTGCCACAAAAATGAGAGAGAAGGTCGTGGCAATCCACCCCAAACCAATCCTGAAACAATCAGCCATTGAAATCCATATGATGGTCGCTATGAGTTGGCCCGACTCAATGGCACCTAACAACATATACACTTATTATTCTCAGCCTTTAAATATATACAGCAAGAATGACATAAATTCAAAGAGAAATTAACAAATCCATAATCTTAACAATTTTTCTGGTTTCATTTTGTTTTGAGACAGAGTCTCATTAGGTTGCTCTTAACTCATGATCTTTTTACCTCTGCCACCCAACAGCTGGAATTACAAGGCATCCAAGTGCTGGAATGTACCACCACACCCAGCTATAACAATATATTTTTAATATATCAATATCAGAACTGGCAGAAAATCAGAAGAAACAGTAAGGCTGTTGAATATTGGAAAAACAAAATAAATGATGTCATTTTCATGAAAGTATATATCAAAATATTCTAATAAAGCACAATATACACAGTTTTCAAGTCCACAAAGATTAGATTACATGTTGACAAAACAGTCTCTTTTTTCTGTACTGGGAATTGAACCCAGGGCTTTGCACTAGGCAAGTTATTTTGAGACAGAGTTTCGCTAAGTTCCACAGGTGGAAGGACTCAAGCTTCAAACTCATCATCCTCCTGCCTCAGCCTCATGAGTTGCTGAGATTGCATAAATGTGCCATGACACGTGGCAACAAAATATTCTTAAAATGGAACTTAATTTAGTTATTAAAATGAATAGATTAGAGACATTCATGGATCAAAAAATAGAAATTTTGAAAACATAATTTTAAGGCACAGCAGCAAGTAAGTATGATGGACAAACAGCATGAAATCATGTATACAAAAGTCTGCAAAACAGTATAGTTATTTGTACATGTACATGTATATATACACTCACATATGCATACATGTATGCATACACTTATAGATATAAAAAATGAGAAGCATACGTGTGGAATTCATGATAGTGCTTATTCATGAGGATGGAAAGAATAAATTTGGATTTCTGATAGAAATGCCATGGGCCTTAATGTCTACATGTAAAGTTTTAATTTTGTTGAATCTGCAAGGAATCTGATTTAATATTAAAAAATTTTAGAAATATTGGTGAGTAGATATGTTTATTCTATTTTCATTATGTTTTCATATAGAATTTATACTTCTATAATCATTTACTGTATACCATTTACTTGTATCCCTGCAGCCAGACTACAGTGATGTCTGATCCTGTCAGATCTTGAAAGCTAAGCAAGGTCGGGCCTGGTTAGCACTTGGATGGGAGACTGTCTGGGAACACCAGGTGCTATAGGCCTGGGAGAAGGAGTGGGCAGCCCACTCGCAAAAAACAATCAGCCATTGAAAACCCAATGAATACCAGAGAAGCACAATAGTGTTTTGCCTGTTGTATGTAGGGTTGCTATGGGTCAGATATTGGCTTGATAGCACCTAACAACAACAACAACAACAATTTGCTTGGGAGAAGGATGCAGCAATCCATTCCCAAAGCAATCCCGAAGCAATCAACCATTGAAAACCCTATGAGTGTTGCTATGAGTCAGACCTGACTCGACAGCACCTAACAACAACAACATTTATTTGTAGGGGGCTGGGTTTTAGTTCAGTTGGTAGAGTGCCGCTCTGCACTCCCTGAGGCCCCAGGTTCTATTCCAAGCAACACAAAACTGGGAGAAGGACTTGGCACTCTTGAAACAATTCTGAAACAATCAGCCATTGGAAACCCTATGAACAGCAGAAAAGCACCGACATAGTGCAGGGCATGGCACAGTGTAGGGTAAGGTATCATTCTGTTGCGCATCAGATTGCTAGGAATGGAACATGACTCCACAGCACCTAACCACAACATTTACTTGACATTTACTTGTATAAGCGTGTTTATAAAGAATATTCCATGAGATGCTTTAAACAGTCAACTTATTAGAGAAAAAATATCTTACACTCAAGGAGATATATAAACATATATATAATTTCTTTTTTTGCAGTACTGGTCGGTAAGTGCACCCTGACTGAGTCCTAGTCCTACCCTCCCTCCTTTTTTGAGACAGGGTCTCTTTAAGTTGCACTAGCTGCCTCTGGCTTCTAACTCCTGATCCTCTGGTCTCAGCCTCCCGAGTAGCTGGGATCACAGATGTGCAACATGGTACCTGGCTCCAAGAAAACATCTAATCTGAACTTGAAATGATTTCATTTGTCAGCTTTCTGTCACGGTGATAAAATGTCTTGTTGTTGTTAGGTGCTGTGGAGTTGATCTGACTCCTAGAAACCCTATGTGCAACAGAATGAAACACTCCCTGACTCTGTGCCAGGCACATGATCTTTTTTATGTTTAAGCCTATTGTTGCAGACACTGTGTCAATCCATCTAGTCTGCGTTTTTTTTTTTTGTTTTTTTTTTTGTTTTTTTTTTTTTGTCTTTGACCCTCCACTCTCACAAACATGTCTTTCTTTAGGGGTTCATGCCTCCTAACAACTTGTCCAAAACACATAAGATGCAGTCTGGTCATCCTTGGAATGGGGATGGAACTGAGGGGCTCAGAGAGCACAGAGTGGTGCTCTACCAACTGAGTCAAACCCCAGCCCACTAAGTGTATATGTTGTTGTTGTTGTTAGACTTCTTCTAGGTCAATCCTGTTGGTTCCTTTGGCAGTCCACGGTATATTCAAAATTTGTCTCCACCACCACAATTCAAAAGCATCAATTCTCCTGTCTCCCTTTCACTGTCCAGCTTTCACACGCATATGATGCAAACAAATAATACCATGGCTTGAGTGAGGCACATTTTCATCTTCCACGTGACATCTTTCCTTTCAACACTTTAAAGAGGCCTTTTGCAACAGCTTTTCCCAATGCAATGTGTCTTTTGATTTCTTGACTGCTGCTTCCGTGGGTGTTGAGTGTAGAACCAAGTAAAACAAAGTCTTGGACGACCTCAATCTTTTCTCAGTTCATCATGAAGCTGCATACTGACCCAGTGGTAAGGATTTTTATTTTGTTGATGTTGAGACGCAATCCATACTGAAGGCTGTGTTTTTTGATCTTCATCAGTAAGTGTTTCAAATCCTCTTCACTTTCAGCAAGTAGAATTGTGTCATCTGCATAATGCAGGCTGTTAATGAGTCTTCCTCCAATCATGATGCTGCATTCTTCTTCATAAAGTCCAGGTTCTTGTATTATTTGCTCAATATAGAGATTAAAGAGGTAAGGTAAAAGGATAATGCCCTGACATATACTTTGCTAGACTTTAAACCAGGCAGTGTTTCCTTATTCTGTTTGAATGACTTCCTCCTGGTCCACGTACAGATTCCTCATGAGTACAATTAAGTACCCTAGTATTCTCATTCTTTGCAATGCTATCCATAATTTGTTGTGATCCACAGAGTCAAATGCTTTGTATAGTCGACAAAACATAGACAGACTTTTTGTGGTGTTTTCTGCTTTCAGCTAATATCCATCTGACATCAGCAATGATGTGCCGGGTTCCACACCCTCTTCTGAATCTGGCTTGATTTTCTGACAGTTTCTTGTCTATATACTGCTGCAGTCACTTTTGAATGGTCTTTAGCAAAATTTTACTTCTGTGAGATATTAATGGTATTGTTCAATGGTTTTCACATTTGCTTGGATCTGCTTTCTTAGAAGTAGGCACAAATATGTATCTCTTCCAGTCAGTTGTCCACGTTGCTGTTTTCCAAATGTCTTGGCATAAATGAGGGAGCACCTCCAGTGTGGCATCTGTTTGTTGAAACACCTCTATTGGTATTCAATCAATTCCTGGAGCCTTGTGTTTCTCTAATTCCTTCAAGGCAGCTTCTGCTTTGTCCTTCAGTACAATTGGTTCTTGATCATATGCAACCTCTTGAAACAGTTGGTCCTCTACCAATTCTTTTTGGTATAATGACTCTGTGTATTCCTTCCATCTTCCTTTGATGTTTCCTGCATCATGTAATATTTTCCCTGTAGAATTCTTCAGTATTGGTACTCCAGGTTTGAATTTTTTTCTTCTGTTCTTTAAGCTTGAGAAAAACAGAACATGTTTTTCCATTTTGGTTTTTTATCTTCAGTTCTTTGCATATGTCATTACATTTGACTTTGTCTTCTTGAGCTGCCCTTTGAAATTTTCTCTTTAGTTCTGTCATGGTGATAAAATACCTTAGATGAACAAATTAAAAGGAGGTAGATTCACTTTGGCTCCTCGTATGAGGCATTTCTGTCCCTGGTTGCTTGGTCCCATCCCAATGAGCCTGTTACACATGTGAAGAGAAGGCCAGATGTCATTCACATCTTGCCAGCTGGAGTGCTCTTCTTAGTGTCTGAGTTAGGGAGACAGCAGGTTCCTTTGTGGAAAGCTTTACACATATTTCAAGGATATAATTTTCCAGGGTTAGGCATCATGGTGGGAGCATGTGGCCAAAGAAACCTCTTTTTCTCATGTTGGCCAAGAGGCAAAGAGAAAGACAGAGGATGATCTGGGTCCCAAAATCTTCTGCAAGGGCATTTCGCCAATGACTGCACTTCCTCTAGGTAGCCCCCACTTCTAAGAGCACTACCTCCCCATATCACCATATGCTGTTAACCAAGCCTTTGGTAGATATAGGCCTTTGGGGGACTTTTAAGGTCTAAATCATAGCCACGATTGCCTTTATTAGTTTATTAGTTAATTTATTCACTTTTGCCATCCCGTATTTTTTTGTGAGTCACAAACTACATTCCTTAGCTGGACATTGATGAGCACACTGATTTTCTTACCGGGTATCTATGTGAGAAGAGGCAGCTGTAATGCTCTTTTTCTTTTTTTATGAAAATACGAAGTAAACAAGTGAAATGAGTTCAGTCAATGTTTATTGTTTCCGAAAGTAAATTGTTTTTGGTCCATTCTCTTTGAGATCAAAAGTCGCGCAGGTAGAGAGGAGACTAGCTGTTGCTCAACTCTTGCCAGCTACAGTGCTCTTTTTGGTCCCTGATTTAGGGAGACAGCAGGTTCCTTTGCTGAAAGCTTTATGCACCCTTCAGGGAGATATTTATAATTTTCCAGTGTTAGGTCAACAGTAGCTCCATTTGGTACCATGATAGGATATTTGGGCCAAGGTTTTATCAGGCTTCAGTATTTTGGCAGATTTTAATTTAGAACATTGATAAATGATTTTTTTCTCCCTTTGAGATTTAATTTGTTTCTCTAATTAACACATACTTGTCAGTGAAAAGTACATAAGTTTAAGAAGATCTCTTTTGCACTTTAATTATGGAGTTATCTGTGAAAATGCCTCAGCTCCTCTCAATATTACCTCAAACCTCATTCTTCCTCAAAACAAGGGTTTCCTATGAAAACGTTAAATACTGAATCGCAAATACGTGCAAATGAGCAAAGCCAGCTAGGACAATACTTAGAGGTGGATAGCAACAGGTAATGTTTTTTTATGTAATGGTATTATCAATGCTTCTAAAGTCCCAGATCTGCTGCTGTTGTTGTTGTTAGGTGCCGTGGAGTCAGTATCTGACTCATAGCGACCCTCATAGGGTTTTCAATGGCTGACTGTTTCAGGATTGCCTTGGAAGTGGATTGCCAGGTCCCTCTCCCATTTTTGTGGTGCTGGGAATCAAACTCGGGACCTCAGAGACTGCAGCGCAGGGCTCTACCAACTGAGCTAAATCCCAGCCCCCAGACCTGCTAGACCATTAGAATTAACTGGAGATTCTTTGCAGCACTCTCAACCAGCTGAATCACAAACTCTGAGTGTTTGGAGCCAGGAATTTGCATTTTTAATAAGGTCCTCAGGTGATCTTGGTCATTATCAATGTTTCCAGGCTTCTCAATCTTCATTCCCACCTGGAGAATCACATTCATTAATTTGAGGGTCATAATCTGCAGAGATAAATCTAGAAAGTAATATGGGGCCAAGAAAGGAAGGGAGGAAACATGGTCCTGAGCCTGCTTGGGTCGAGGTGTGTCTAGCCCACCTTGAGTCCTGAGGCACACCCAAGACTTCTTTATGACTCGCTGCTGCAAGCTGGGCTCAAGTCCATGAGGTTGAGGCAAGATGGCTCCTGCCCACTGCAGTCGGGGCATGTCCTTCCTCAAGTTTCTTGCTCCCTTCTCAAATTTTTTGCTGAGTCATATGGTGCTGATTGGCTAACCCAAAACATCATGGAAATGTCACAGATTCTGATTGGTTAGCCTGAAATGCTTATAAGTGTGATGCATAGCCAATCAATAAAGTTGATTTCCGAGTTGCTACCATGAAGGACTTCTGGAGTGCCTGTGTCTCCATCGCACTCAATACCAGTGGGGGGTGGGGTTCCAATCCCAGGCTGAGGAGCCCCACAATAATCTTTGCACAGTGTATATACGTATCAAATCATCACGTTGTTTAACTTGAGTAAGTACAATCTTTATTTGCTAATCAATTTTTTTAAAAAATATCAATGTTCTGGCCATGCACCAAGCCCATTAAACCACACTCTGAGAAGGATGACAGCGGTTGCCTTGGGCTATGCTGTGAAGTTTAAGGCCAATTTAGGGACCAAAGGAAGAGAGCATGGTCAGCGGCTAGATATGTATGCACTAAGACAGCTGCGTCTGTATTTCAACTTTTGAAAATAATGACATCTCAATCAACAATGGACTGCATATATGGTGACAGTCCCATAAGATTGTATCATCTAGAGATGGTGTAGCCAAGGTGTGTGTAAGCGCACCCCAACCTATTCACCCAGTGGCAACATTGCCTGATGACCATTTCTCACACTGTGTAAGTGAGGCATGGCTGTAGACCATTGTTCCTGGTTTTAGGTCTGCTACACATGACCACAGAACTGGTAGCCAATAAAACTACTGGAAAACCCACTAGCCTAGAATAGAAGAAAACTCCCTCCATGAAAAAGGATTAACTTAAGATTTCGAGGAGGGATATAGCAAAAATACCCATCAGTAAATTTTAAAATAACTTTTGAAGGTTTCTTCCTCTACTTTAAGAAATGCTGTGACCTCTGACAACTTCGCAGCACATCATACTGAATGTAATGACATTTGGGAACAAATTGGTGAAAATTGTATAACAGGCACTTAGAAACTGCTTTTGCTGGAAAACACTGACTCCTCACTTGGGCTCGCAGGGTAACTAAAAGCAGGATAAAAGCCTGGCATCCTTGCCTTCATTTCCTATCTGTCTGTTAGTCATTTTACTGTCAGCTTTTACAGTGTCCAGTTCCACACCCACAAAGACTGAGGGTCTCCAGTCCTTGTCCTAGATCTACAGTCACCTTGAATTCCATAAACCACAGGATTGATTGATAAACATCTTTATGCCAAGGGACCCAAGCTATCCCCAAGCAACAGAGATGCTTCATAGGACAGACCACCTTCCAAATGAAGGCAATTACCTAGGATGGCAAGGCTGCATCCTGGAGCAGGGGTAATCATTTCCCACTTACCAGAATTTTCCCCTCAAGGAATAAGGGCTTTTTCAAACCACCTTGCAGACCTGGATCAGAGATAACAAGCAACCAGAGCACATTCTGACCACCACTGCTTCATTAGCATACCACTAGCCCCCTGCCCCAAGCTTATATCTGTGCCCTGAAGACAGACTTGAGGTCACTGGATCCCTTTATCTGTTCCTCTTCCAAATGTGTCACATGGATTAAACCTTTCTCTGCCTATCACCATTATTCCTCTCTTTAATTGACATACTGGGATGGTGGCAGAGACTAGTTTGTTGGGGCTACCTGAAACTTTACTCTAAAACTCCAGTAACATTTGGAGCTGCTAAAATTCTCATGATCCCAAGCATGACTCAGCAATTCAGAAATAAACTCAGCGGCACTCTGAAGGAATCACCACCCCAGCAGTGGGAATTGGTAAGGAAAAAAACTTGTTGTTACGTGCAGTAGAATGGGGTCCTATTTACAGCAACCTTCATAGGGCTTCCAATGTCTAATTGCTTTGTGGAGTGTATTGCCACATCCTTCTATTTCTGAAGGCTGGGGATGGAACCCAGGTCCTCAGAGAATGTAGCCCGGCACTCTACCAATTGATCTAAACTCCATAACAAGAATGGCAGGGCAGAATTTCTTTTGGGGAGCTACTCAGTGGAGCTCTGTAGTGAGGGAGAGAGATAGGGCTCAACTTTGAATATAAGAAGGAAAACTTAGGGCTTTTTAGCCAAGGAACAGGGTACAAGAGTGAGGCAATGGATAGAAAATTACTAAGAAAGTGGGGGCAATTCTTTGCTAAACTGGCCTCATAGGATTCTTGTTGAAAACAGGCCAGGATGACCAGATAACACCTGAGGTGGGGAGATGAGGAACTGACCAAATATGAATGGTGATCAGCTTTTATTCAATGGTGATCAGATTCTCATTCAAAACACTTGAGAGTATTTTTGCTAAATTTGGGCCTTTAAGAACCTGCCCAAAGTCCAGATCTAAGGTGACATGTGAGAAGCGAACAGGCACATATCATAGAATAATGCTTGGTTAGGATGAGCAGCGCATGAACTCCGGAAGACCCAGGCAGGGAGCCATTATGAATCTGCTCTGTCTCCTCACATTTGTTAACAAGTGGGACAGCAGCCAAGTCACCAACGCAGCTGCTGACCAAAGGCAGCCCAGCGGGAGAAAGCACTCACTGGCCCACTAAGCAAAGAGCCTGTGAACCGGAAGTGCCGCCAAACCAGATTTTACCAACTGAACCTGAACCTGTTCAACTGAAAGGTAGGGGAGGGGGGGCAAAGGCAGCTCACATCCAAATGCAAACAAGTCTACAGAAAAGTACAGGCTCAATGGTGTTTGCAAAAAATGAAAACTAAAGAAGAAGAAAGCATTCTTTACCCACCCCAATCGCAAAACATGCAGTCCTTGATGAGCTCCTCTTCATGGCCAGGATAGGAGGCCCCACACTCTCCCCACAGAGTATTGGTGGTTCCATAACTATGCGAACTCACTGAGAATCAGGTCTACCCTCCCTAAAGCCTTTTGAAATGAGTGTGTCCTCTGACAGAACAATCCCATTCCTAGATCTGTGTTTAAAAATAACTGCACTGGAGTATGTAGAGCCCTGTATATGGATATTTACTGCTTCTACTCATGTGGATCTACTTGTGCAATGGACTGTGGAACACCGTGTGAGGTCACGGTGAACAAACCGGGTAGCTTTTTTATATTGAAATGAATATCTTGCTAAGACATATTGTCAAGTACACTAGTAGGTTGCAGAACAATGCCTACTCGTGTGAAATCTATGTTGTTGCTGTTAGGTGCCATTGAGTAGGATCTGACTCATAGTGACCTTCATAGGGTTTTCAGTGGTTGATTGTTTCGGGAAGGAGTTGCCATGTTCTTCTCCTGTTTTTGCGGTGCTGAGGATTGAACCCGGGTCCTCAGAGAGGGTGGAGCAGCTCTCTACCAACGGACCTAAACCCCACAGATGCAAAAATATATAAAGAAGTCTGTGCATACAGAAAAGTGGAAGGGTGGGAATGCAAACTCAATTTGTGGTTCAGAAAATATTCTGACAGAGTAAGAGTGAGGGAAGAATGAATGAGACATTTCCACATTATCTATATTTTCCTTTTGTGTGTCCACCTTTGGCCTATTTTGTAAAATGAGAATGCATTCATGAATTATATTTATGATAAAAATAAGACATCAGTAGAAATCATCCATAAAAAATGATATTTTACAGACAAACTCAGCATTTATTTTCTGGAAAACCCAATAAAACAATTAAGTGAGTAGCATTGAAAACTGAATAAAAGAGTGAACTGTATGCATAACTATACATATATCAAAATAACATAAACATACAAATAAATAAAAACTAGTTATTGTTGTTCTTAGGTACCATCAAATCAGTGTCCGACTCATAGCGACTCTACACGTGACAAGCGAAACACTATTTTCATTCTTCTCTGCTATTCATAGAGTTTTCAATGGCTGATTAATCTTTGGGAATGGGTTACTGTGTCCTTCTCCTAAGCCTACAGCACCTGGTGTTCCCAGGCGGTCTCCCATCCAAGTACTAACCAGGCCTGACCCTGCTTAGCTTCCGAGATCTGATGGGATTGGATGCCACAGTGCCACAATTACAGGACCAATAAGAACTTACAAATAACTAAAACACTGAAGCTACAGAACTTCTAATAGAATGCTTTGTAGAAAGCTATAATCATAGCAAGCAATTACTGACACCCGTTATGTGCCAAGGACTATTTATGCGATTTACAAAGATTAATTTATGGATGCTCTATGAGGTAGGTGTCATTGTCCCCATTTTGCAGATGAGGAAAAGAAGGCCCAGAGAGTTCAAGCAATTCCTGTGATACCACGCAGTTTCTGTAGCAGAGTGCGGGTGGGATGCTGTGGATCTGGGGCCAGCATCTGTGTTCTAGAGCTCTGTGTTTTGCCACTTCCCACGGCCCGAACCAGCAGCCAGCACTCTGCCTGACAACAAAACAGCAAATGCTTTCCCACCACCATCAGTAAGAACTCAAGTTCCCAACCACCCATCAATGGCGTCCAGCAAGAGAAGGAAGCAAGATGGGACCGTGGTGGAAAGAAGACAATGAAGTGGGCCGTTTTTGCCAATGGAAGGATGAAAGAAATCCCAGACAAATCACTGAAATTCAGTGTTGTAAACCATAAGCTTGTTTCCAACATGATGAAATATATATATATATATACACATATATATAATGCCTTACATCTCACCAATAGTTAGAAAAGAAAACAAAATGCATTAAAAAATAATAAAACTCCAGAAAGCATCAAAAAAGGAATTTAGTGACCTGCAGAAACTATAAGCAATATGCATATGTGAAAAATGAAGATATATGAGTACATAGGATCTTTGAAAATATAAATAAACATAAGCTTTCTTTTGGTGGGGTGATTTACTGTTCCGATTATGTCAATACGCTTTTAATTTACCTAAAAATCCAATCTAATTGCAACCAAAGTCCCAAAGGAATTTTTTTTGGTCCTTTGAACATCATTAATTTTAAGGTTTGTCCAAACAAACCTGGAGGGGAAGTGTTGTGAGGGAGGGAAGAAATTAGAAAAATCTTGAAAATTGAGAGTTATGAGAGAATTTATTTTGCCTCACCAGTTGGTAAAATAGAATATGAAGCTAATTTGGGATTAACAGCAGAATCTCCACTCACAGACTGGGATAGAATAAAGATCACCCGGAGCAGAAGGAAGGACAGAAATTAACCCAGCTACGCAGGATGACAGAAGTATGATGCCCCTCCACTTGGTAATGTGTGATGCTCTTATAAATCCATCCTAAGTGCAAAACATCACAAGTAAAAATGCATTGACTATGCCTGATCTGCCAGATGTCACTGCCTAACTTCACAGGGAGCTGGGGAGGGTACGGTGCTCCCTTCATGACTGCGTGGCTGATTGGGAGCTATGGCATTGACAGAAAGATCAGTACCACACATCACTAGCGCAGGGAACAATCCAAATTCAAAACTCGAAGTAGGGTTTCCACTAAGTGCATATCATGTCCCACCCCACTGTAAAGTCAAAACACCATAAGTTGAATCATTGTAAGTTGGGGACCACCTATACTTCATAAAGTGGGGAAAAGACAATGTATCTGATTTTTAGACAGAAGCCTAGCCACAACACTGGATTCTTCACTTTATTCTAATGCCAAGATAAATGCCAGGTGGATCAAGTATGTAAATGTTAAAAAGAACAACAAGCAAGCATAGAATAAGGAAGCATGAGCTCACAATTTTATAGTGTAGGGGGAAAAGATCTCAAGGAGTATACCCTATATTGGGCCAATTTCACTCATAGAGAATTAAATGTTTTCATAGCTAAAAAATGCAGCAATACAGCTGGGCGTGGTGGCGCACACCTGTAATCCCAGTGGCTTGGGAGGCGGAGCCAGGAGGATCGCAAGTTCAAGACCAGAGGAAGTCTGCATAGCTTAGCAAGATCCTGTCTCAAAAAGTAAAAAAAGGGGGGCTGGGGATGCAGCTCAGTGGTCCAGCACTTGCATAGCATGCAAGTGTGAGGCCCTAGTACCGCAAAAAAAAAAAAAAAAAAAGCAATAATAAAACATCATAAGGTAGGTCGAAATGAGAAAAACAAAAGATACCATAAATGAATTGAATGATTAACTTTGTGTAAACATAACTTAAAATAAATAGATGAGATCTCTGCTTCTGGCCCGCACGGAAACAGGATCAGCTGGCTCTTGAGAAAGCCATGCAAGATGTGTAAAACAGTGGTTTTCAGATACTGGGCAACAGGCCCCTAGAGCTGCTTGGAACAATGCCCATCACTGCCAGAAGTGGTTCCTGGGTACAGAGCAGAGGGGATGAGAACAAAGCCCAGTGATTTCACAGAGTAGGGGAGACAGAAGCCAGAGTTCTGGGAGGCCAAGCTGGTTGCAATTGCAGGGCAAGATACCAGCGATGACGGAGCTCCCCAGACAACTGCGAAACTCTGCAGCAGGTCCGCTCAAGCCTTGTATGAACACTGATGTGGGTGTGCAAGCTGGGAAGCGGGAGGAGGGCCCACCAGAAGCAGCCAGTTCTGGCTCCAGAGCTTGCCCAGGGCTGCAGTCATTTCGGTTCCCACAGCCAGAGTGGAAGCTTTCCTAATAAACTGGGCATGGAAGAATCCTCCAAGCTTCGGCAATAATGAGGCCAAATCCTCTCTGTACTACGTTGTTGTTGTTGTTGTTGTTACTGTTAAGTGCTATCAAGTCGGGGCCGACTCATAAAGACCCTATGTACAACAGAACACAAAACACTCCCCGACACTGTGCCATGCCTGGCGCTATTTTTCTGCTATTCATGGGGTTTTCAATGGCTGATTTTGCGGGGAGTGGGCTGCTGAGTCCTTTTCCCAAGCCTACAGCACCCAGTATTCCCAGGCGGTCTCCCATCCAAGGACTAACCAGGCTCAACCCTGCTTAGCTTCCGAGATCTGATGAAATTGGATGCCAGGGTGGTATGAGTGTAGACTCTTGTGTCTACAGCAGAACTTAAAAGCAAGCCTCAAAAAGAACAAATTGGCATGTCTCTCAAAATGTGACCTAATGACATCCTAGAACAAAGTTTGAAAATATTTATCATTTTTATTCTCACTTTTTAGTTAGTGTACAACTTGATGGGCTCATTATGACATTTCCATACATGTGTATCATTGTACATTGCTCATGTTCACCTCCTCATGACAATCCTCCCAACTGCTGATCCCCTTTCTCCCACCAATGATCCCTCTTCTGTTTATATGTATTGTTTGTGTGCATATATGTGTATACACATACATAAGGTTTTCAGTGGCTTACTGTTTTCAGGAGTGCTGTACCATGTCAGTAGTGTTTCGTCTGTTGTACATTGGGTCACTATAAGTTGGACTCGACTTGAAGGCACCTAAGAACAATAACAGGATACATACATATATATATATACATATATATATGTGTATATATATATGTATATATATACATACACACATATATATACACACACACATACATACACACACATATATACGTAAATATACACATACCCACATATATACATATATGCATGTATATATTTACATATATTCATATGTATGTACATACACATATATGTACATGCATATGGATATATGTGTATATACAGGACATGGACATGATAATCCACTCTCAAAGCAATCCCAGAACTCCAAAGCAATCCCAAAACTATCAGCCATTGAAAAATCTATGAGGGTCACTACAAGTTGGATTCCATTCAACAGCACCTAACAACATATGTGTATATGCACACACATACACACTCAAATCTATGCATTGGCATATATATGGGTATCATATATATATATATATATGTATGTATATATATGTTGTTGTTGTTAGGTGCCTTGAGTTGGTGTCCAACTTATAGTGACCCTGTGTATAATAGGTGAAACACTATTGTCAGTGCTTCTCTGCTATTCATACAGTTTTTAATGGAGGACTGATTTTTTGGGGAGTGGGTTGCCTGGTCTTTCTCCCATTATATATGTATATATAGGTATATGTTTATATATTCAAGATATTGTCTTTGAGAGCAAAACATGTATTTCTCTTCCTTTCGACCCATTACCCTTCCTAATTATCCCCTCCTCTCTCTCTTTAGCTCCTTTTCTCATCCTACAAGGTCTTCTTAGTACTTCCATGACATATACATGAAAATGTTCTATGTATGTGTTGAAATCTAACATCTACATATGACAGAAAACAGGTGATGCATGCCTTTCAGGGTCTGTCTTATTTCACTTAAAGTAGTGACCTCTCCTTCCATTCCTTTTCCTGCAAATGTCACATCATAATTTAAAAGTGGGCAAATGGCTTGAACAGACAGTCCTCCAAAGAAGTAGTACAAGTGGCCAACAATCACACGAAAAACTGATCAACTTCCTTAGCAAATCAAAACTACATTGAGGCCAGGCAAGGTGGCCCATGCCTGTGGTCCCAGAGATTCAGGTGGCAGAGGCAGGAGGATCACAAGTTTGAAGCCAGAGTCAGCCTATGCACCTCAGTGAGATCCTGTCTCAAAATGAAAAATAAAAAATGTGCTAGGGGTGCATCTCAGGGGCAGAGGACTTGGGAAGTATGTGCAGAGCTCCGGACCCCAGAACCACACACACACAGAAAAACTACATTGAGATATCATCTCACTCCCGTCAGAATGTCTAGCGTCAACAAAATAAGAAACGCTGCTGGGGATTCCAGGAGAAAGGGAAGATGTGCTGGTGGGGAGGGAAGTTAGTGCAGCCACTCTGGAAATCAGAATGGAAGTTCCTCAAAAACCTAAAAATAGAAATATCGTAGGACAAGCTATACCCCTCCTGGGCATATATCTGAACATTTAAAAAAAAAAAACCAAACAATCACTTACTAGCATAAATCTACCATGTTCTGTAGCTAATTAAAATTACTAGACATGCAAAGAACCAAAAATATAACTCATACATTTGAGAAAATCTATTGACAGAACAGATCCCAAAGTGATGTAGCATATAAAGACCTTAAAACATTGATTGTAACATACTCCATATGATTAGAAATCTTACACAGCTTGAGCAAAGTGAAGATGGGAAGGGCACATATAACCTCAAACGGACTTCTGGAAAGGAAAATATAATTTCTAAAATGGCAAATATACTTGGTGGAATTGTTGTTGTTGTTGTTGTTGTTGTTAGGTGCCATCAAGTCGTATCCGACCCATAGAGACCCTCATAGGGTTTTCAATGGCTGACTCTTTCAGGATTGCCTTGGGAGTGAGTTGCCACATCCTTCTCCCGTTTTTGCGGTGCTGGGAATGGAACTCTGAACCTCAGAGACTGCAGAGCGGCGCTCTACCAACTGAGCTAAATCCCAGCCCCTAGGTGGAATAAACAGCATGAAATCCTGCAGTCCAAAAGTGAACCTGGAGACGTAAGTATAAAATTTACCCAGAGTGGGGTGGGGATATAACTCAGTGGCAGACCACTGCCTAACATGTACATGGTCCTGGATTCTGTCCTTAGCACAAAAGAAAAAATGAATCCAAAATGGAACTCAGAGATGAAAAAGACACTGAAAATACTGTCAGTGACCTGTAGGGCCGGATAAACTTGCAAAACATGTGAGTAACTGGAAGAACAGAAGAAGGGTCAGATGTAAAGCAGTAATGGCCAAATGCTTCCCCAAATTTGATGAAAACTATAAACAAAGAGTTCCAAATTGCTCTAAAGCACTCAAGCAGAAGAAACAAGAAGAAATCCATATTGTTGTTGTTGTTGTTAGGTGCCGTCGAGTCGGTATCCGACTCATAGTGACCCTCATAGGGTTTTCAATGGCTGAGTGCTTTGGGATTGCCTTAGGAGTGAATTGCCAGGTCCTTCTCCCATTTTTGCGGTGCTGGGAATTGAACTCTGGGCCTCAGAGACTGCAGCGCAGCACTCTACCCACTGAGCTAAATCCCTGCCCCAAATCCATATTAGATATCTTAAAATAAAATTGCTAAGAACTGGCAAAAGGTAAAATATTAAAAGCAGTCAGAGAAAGAAAACATTGTACAGTATGGATAAAAAAATTAAAAATTAAATTTATAGCACTTAAGAGAATATGTCCGCCAAAAAAGATATAAGCCAAAAGAAAGCAGAATTTTCAAGGTATTGAGAGGAAAAAACAGTCATCCTAAAACTCCCTTTCTAGAAAAAATAGTTTTCAAAAGTAAAGTCAAATAACAACCCTTTTGAGACACAGAAAGTCTGAGACAATTCATTGTCAGTATAACTCCAGTATAAGAAACACTAAAGAGAGTCCTGCAAGCTCATGATGCATTATCATTGTTGCTGTTAGGTGCTGTCAAGTCGGGTCTGACTCATAGCAAACCTATATAGGGTTTTCAATGGCTGATTATCTCAGGATTGTTCAGAAGTGAATTGCCACATCCTTCTCCTGGTTTTGCAGTGCTGGGGATCGAACCCAGGGCCTCAGACAATGCAGAGCAGCACTCTATCAACTGAGCTAATCCCCAGCCTCACGACACATTACCATAGAATGAGGAAATTCAGAAGTGGCAAATAATACGATTAAATATAACCATTTTTTCTCATTTTTAAAATTCTATAAAGATAGTTGACTGTTTAAATTAAAAAATAATAGCAATACGAAGAACAAGGTTATAAGCCACCACAGACTGTGGGTTTCCAACCTGAGTAGACCAGACTTTGTCAGCTCTCTCTGGTGTAGAGCAGGGTGCTTTGACAATTCTGCTAAACTTTGCCTCCTTTGGTTTCCCTGCACCTGGCTCACCTCAACTGCCCTTTGATTGTGGACGATCCGCTCATTTGGGGATGATTGCTCTGTTGGGTGGTGGAAGTAGCTTGTGTGCCTTTCCTCTGAGATCTCGGGCCCCAGCGGATCTGCAGAGTTTATTAGTTGATGTCAAGATTTCTGCCTCTTCTCCATTCTGCTTTACTGGCTCGTTGGACTGAGCTGTCCATGGTAGCCCATTTTATGGTGAGACACCAGCACTGAGGGCTTTGGGCTCCAGGTACCTCAAGTGTGGGTCACACACTGGGGTTGTCTAGACCATTTGTCCCTGACTTCAAGAAATGCACCCCTAACCATTGGCCAGTAGATAGTGTGCCTTCGTGTTTGGATAAATTTCTAGAGCTTCTTCTTTTGTACAATTTTTGTGTGTGTGTGTGCCTTTTGCTAAGCTATGAGGAGGCATGGACAAATATGAGCCAGCCAGGCGCGGTGGCGCATGCCTGTAATCCTAGCGACTATGGAGGCAGAGACAGGAGAATTGCAAGTTCGAGACCAGAAGCAGTCTGCGTAATTTAGCGAGACTTTGTCTCAAAAAGTTAAAAAAAGAAAATGGGTGAGAGGTACAGCTCAGTGGTCTAGCACTTGCAAAGCATGCAAGCATGAGGTCCTGGGTTCAACCCCTTGAACCGCAAAAAAAAAAAAAAAAAAAGTCTGAGCCACACCAAATGACAAACTTGATCTCCTTTTCTGAAAAAATAAGCAATAATCATCTTTCCTGGGCTGTTATTATGCCTCCCTCCCCGCCTTCCCTAAGACTGTCTTTGAGCTGCCTAGCATCAACAAACCTCAAATAGCAGCTCCCTCTTTAAAAATAAAATACCTATTAATTTCACATAAGCCTAAAGAATATTAGACCTTCAACTGAAATGGCTGATTAGATTCAAATGTACCTTTTACACGTGATATCCTCTGAGACTTCTCTCTTAACAATTTGTCTTTGTTCTTTCCAAAGTCAAGTTTTAGGGTTGCTGCAGAGAATGTAATGAATACAGAAAGTTAAATTAAATAGGATATGCACTATATTGCCTGCAGCCATAGCCCTGTGGCATCCGATGCCATCAGATCTCAGAAGCTAAGCAGGGTTAGGCCTGGTTAGTACTTGGAGGGGAGGCCACCTGGGAACACCAGGTGCTATAGGCTTGGGAGACAGACCCGGCAACCCACTCCCAAAAGTCAACCCTATGAACAGCAGAGAAGCACTGACAATAGTGTTTCCCCTGTTGTATGTAGGGTCACTATGGGTTGGATACTGACTCGATGGCACCTAACAACAACAACATGCACTATATTAAATGTACATTACTATTTTTAAATGGAAATTGCAATGATAATTTTGGAATTAGTTTTTGGTGAGTTGAATCGTTTACTACCAAAATTATGTCATTGGCCTTGGTTGTTCGACCACAATTAGCTGACTAATTTTGGTTGGCAATGTTGTTAACCTAATAATAATAGCAATAGAAAGGAATTTGGCCAAGCAGGTATGAGATTCCTTTCTGATTATACCATTGCAAATGACTCAGTCTTGCTGCTTTGCTAAACAAATGGTAATTTTATCACGCTAAATCACATGCTGAAATAGTCTGAGAGCTATGAATTGTTATATGAATAAAATTTTATTGTTATTTCTTTTATTATTAATTTTGCTACTAGGGACAAAATTTTACATATTTTGGGTTTTTTATTTTACTGTTTCTTTACATACATATTTCCAAATAAGTCCTATTAGTGTGCCTATGTGATAAGTCTCCTGTTAGAACATAAAACTTAAATTGTGTTTTTCCATCATTGGGTGATAATTAAGAATTATCTCCTTGAAAGGTGCAGATATAAGGCATCCCACAAAATATTTGGGCCAAACTCGTATTTTTTATTTGTTTATAAATGTTGATATATTCTGCTTTTTTAAATTTGAAGAACAAGCTGTGCACCATGATGCACGCCTGTTATCCCAGCAACTTGGGAGGCTAAGGTAGGAGGATCAGGAATGCGAGGCCAGAGGCAGCCTATGAAACTAAGTGAGACCCTGTCTCAAAACAAAAATTCAAAAAGGGGCTGAGAGTGAAGCTCAGTGGTGGAGCCCTTGCCTAGCATGCACAAGACCCTGGCTTCAGCCCCCAGTACTGCAAAAAGAAAATTGAAATTAATTAATTTGAGGAATAGGTTAGATTGGTGAAAAATAACAGCTACTACTTATGAATTGACACTGTAGTACGACATTTAAAGAAATCTGACTTTAAATCCTGCCATTGTCATTCACTAACAATATGACCTAGAAAATCCTTAACCTCTCAACCTCAATTTTCTCATCTGTGAAATGGGGAGAAATATACCTAGCATAAAGTAGTAATGAAGTTTGGATAAAGTAGTGCATGATCAACTTTTAGAAGATCCTAGAGACTTACAAGCACTTAAGCTATTTTTACTGCTGCCCCGATTGCATTTGCTATGAAGTAAGTTACTTGAAAATACCCTGTGCCACTATGTAATGCCTATGTCTAAGTGAATTCCAATAAGACTTGTTGTTGTGCCAACTAGTTGGGTCCAACTCATAGTGACCCTATGTAAACAAAATGAAGCACTACCCAACACGGTGCCACACACAAGCTCTTTCTATGTTTGAGCCCCGTGTTACAGCCACTATGTTTCTTCTCATTTTGAGTCATGCTACATCAGGAAAAGGAGGTCCTAAGGTTTTACTCCATTCCCAACATGAAGGCTAACTCTACTTTGGGGAGGCAACTCTTCCCCAGTCATTTCTTGAATGTCTTCTAATCTGGGGGACTCATTTCCCAACACCATATTTGACAGCATTTCTCTGCTATTCATGGACTGGGATACAGCTCATTTGGTAGAGCGCTGCTCTGCAGTCTCTGAGGTCCTGGGTTCAATTCGTAGCACCACAAAAATGGAAGAAGGACATGGCAATCCACTCCCAAGGCAATCCTGAAAACAATCAGCCATTGAAAACCGTATGAGGGTCAACCATGAGTCAGAGACAACTTGACGGCACCTAACAACTGCAAATCTCTGCTATTCATAGGGTTTTCAGTGGCTAATTGTTTCAGGAGTGGGTTGCTGAGACCTTTTCTCTAGTCTGTCTTAGTCTGGAAACTCAACTGAAACCTTTCTACCAGGTGACCCTGCTGGTATCTGTAATAACAGGGCATAGTTTTCTGCATCACAGCAACACACAAGCCCACACAGCATGACAAGCTGACAGACACATGGGGGAATAAGGATCTAGTGCTGATTAATCAGTTTATGAAGCATCCCCATTTGAATCAACACCTAAGGTGTAAAAGAATTAGCACAGGAATGCTCAAATGAATCATCTCTGTCTCTCTACCCCCCTCTCTCAGTATTATAATTATACATATTGATGGGATACGGAATCGTAGTTCATTTAGTGCATCCATTATGCAATTATCAAATCAGGATTGTTTCCATTTCCATCTCTTTAAACATTTTACAGAATGAAGTAAACAAAAAAGGGGGAAATTCTGATTAATATGCAAATGACAATTCTATGAAATTACGAGTTATAGCATTTTGGGGGGACTTTTATAGAATTGCATTCTGTATTTTGTAATTTTTCTCTTCTTCTTTACCCCTCTAAGTTGTTCTCCCTCCCTCTACTTTCCACATTGTCCCCTTTCCCCACTAGTCCCCTCCCCCCTCATATTGGGTCAAGTTGTATTTAGCAATCTTAGATAAGTATGATTATATATGTATATATATATATTTTTTTCATTTAAGGTAGATATAGCTCCCACATATGAGAGAGAATATGTGCTATTTCTCTTTTTGAGACTGACTTATTTCACTTAAAATGATGCTCTCAAGTTCCATCTATTTTGCTTGCAATGCAAGTGACATAATTTCATTCCTCTTTACTGCTAAGTAATATTCCATTGTGTGTATATGTATACATATACATATACATATGTATACATATGTATATTTAATATATATATATCACATTTTTAATCCATTCCTCTGTTGATGGACATCTAGGTTGATTCCATACCCTTGCAATTGTAGAGTGCTGTATTAAATAGAGACATGTAAGTGTCCCTGTACTGTGATGACTTATCTTCCTCTGGGTATATTCCTAGAAATGGTATAGCTGAATCATGTGGTAGTTCTATTTTTAGTTTTCTAAGGCATCTCCTTGTCCACAGCCATACCAGCCTGTTGTCTGATTTCCTCAGGTCTTGGAAGTTAAACAGGGTTGGCCTGGTTAGTCCTTGGATGGGAGACCAAATGGGACCACTGTAGGCTTGGGGAAAAGAATTTGGCAGTCTACACCTGAAACAATTAGCCATTGAAAACCCTATGAATAGCAGAGAAGCACTGACATAGTGTCAGGCATGGCACTTTGTTGGAGAGTTTTTGGGTTTTTTTTTTATTACATAGGATTGATATGAGTTGGGCTTGACTCAAAGGCACCTAACAATAACAAGGTACATGCATACTGATTTCCATAGTGACTGAACTCATTTGTAGCCCACCCACGGTGGAAAAGGGCTCCTTGTTCTCTGCATCCTAGCCAGCATTTGTAGTTGCCAAAGGAATTGCAATTGGCGTTGTTTTGCACCTGTGACTAGAGAATGCTATGGAGAAGTCGCTATGTTTGTGTGAGGAGGATTTGAGAACCTATGCTCCCAGGTGGAACTTCCTGCCTCTGCCTGCCCCAAGTGGAGCCTTTCCCATGGAGTCTGCCATCTGCATCTTAGGAGTCTTCTCCCAGAGAGAGGAAGCTTTCATGTCAAGTGCCTTGAGGCAGTGAGGGTGGTCGGCATGGCTCCTTCACCTATCTACTACCACATATCTGTGTTTGGCAGAATTGACATCAACCCCAAATTTGACTGTGGCTTATTCCTGGGTGGAGTCTTTAAATGATGCCACTTACTGATATACACCAAAATATCCTGGCATTGGCCAGAGTGCCAAACCATGGGAGAGCATTTTCCCACAATTTTCTGGGCTCTGTGGCAGGTGGACTGCAGGGAGGGTCTCAGAATTTTCATGAATGTGCTCTTACCACTCCTCGTACTATGCTCAGGGAGCTGAGGGGTCAGCAGAGAGGCAACCTCCCCTCTGGGGAAGCGTGTTGGCGAGTGACAGAGGAAGGCACCCAGACCTGACCAGAAGCCCAGCCCCTTCACCTGTATACTACTTCTTCATAATGCTGACACCCTATGGAGTGTTTTGTAGACCCTTGAATAGTGGACTTTTACACCACTAATGTCAAAGAGCCTGCAGCCATAGCCCTGATCCCGTCAGATCTCAGAAGCTAAGCAGGATTGGGCCTGGTTAGTACCTGGATGGGAGACTGCCTGGGAACACCAGAAGATGTAGGCTTGGGAGAAGGACCTGGCAAGCCCCTCCCAAAAATCAATCTGCCATTGAAAACCCTATGCACAGCAGAGAAGCACTGACAACAGTGTTTCCCGTTGTACAGAGGGTTGCTATGAGTCGGATACCGACTCGACGGCACCCAACAACAACAACAACAACAACAACAACAACAACGTTAAAGAGATGACATACTCTACGTATATCAGCTGCTACATGTCTTTGAAAGTCATCTTTTTATTTTAGGAAGTGCATGGTCTTCAAACACATTTTATTTATTCCCAAATGCTACTTGGTTCTGATTCATGTAGCACATTCGTCATAGCACATTCATTCATTTTTTCTTTGTTGTTGCCGTTGTTGTCTGGTTTCTTAGAGCTATTTTAACTCATCTTGATTTGGATGAAGACACTATTCTTAGGAAAATGTTTGTTAAGTAGCTAAAAGTATTTTTTTTGTCCTAACTCAAGTCTTTGGAAGCAAGACAGAACACTTCTTAGCTCAGCATCATACAATTAACTCAAGTTGGATGCATTTGGAAACCACTCCCACTGTTTTGTCTAAACACTCAGCTCCATGCTGCAAGGGAGGAAATGATTAATTTTGCTTTCATGCTCTCTCTTGTACACAAGACAGTGCTACGGCACAGTCTCACAATAGCCTAACCCAGATTTTCCTGTCCAGTCAGCCTTGACTCCTCTTGAAGATCATATCTTTTCATCTCTCTGCCATTGCTGGAGAGTTCTATGCAAGGTTTTGTGAAGCAGAATAGATAGGACAGACTGTCCGTTAGTACAAATAAAACGAGTCAACTTTGGGACCTCCAGCTGGGCAGTATTTGGAAGAAGGAGGCTGGAAAACAACATGAGATAAATTATACCACTTCTTCTCAAAACTATTACAAAAGAATGAGTGAGCACTTTTAACTTACATAGGTAGAAAACTCAGAGGAATGAGTGAATCTGACAAATCATCTATCGTTACAATAATCTCTATTTGCAGATAGTTCAAGCAACTAAAGTTTATTCAAGGCTATATGAGCAGATGGTACAGTTAAATACATCTTTTGCATTTGCTTAAATATAGTTATTCTGAATGTGTCATTGGAAAAAATTTATAATAATAACCTAACATAAAAAGTAATTGTCAATGGGTAAGTTGTGTGTGTGTGATGTATGATACATCCTTGTGTGTGTACTGTTGTTGTTGTTAGGTGCCATTGAGTCAGGTCCGATGCATAGTGATCCTACATACATCAGAGGAAATATTCCCCTATACTGTGCTATGCCCAGAACTATTGTCAGTGCTTCTCTGCATATTCATAGGGCTTTCAATGGCTGATTATTTTGGCAGTGGGTTACCAAATCCTTTTTCCAAGCCTACAGCTCCCAGTATTCCCAAGTGGTCTCCCATCCAAGAACTAATGGGTTCAACCCTCCTTAAATTTCCAAGATCAGATTGGATCAGATGCCAGGGCGGTATAGCTATAAAACTGTGTGTGTGAATGTGTGTTTCAAAGAGTACCTTGTTTGTTGTTGTTGTTAGGTGCCTTGGAGTCAGTATCTGACTCATAGTGACCCTCATAGGGTTTTCAATGGCAGATTGTTTCGGGATTGCCTTGGGAGTGGATGGCCAGGTCCTTCTCCCATTTTTGTGGTGCTGGGAATTGAACTCAGGACCTCAGAGACTGCAGTGCAGTGCTCTACCAACTGAGCTAAATCCCAGCCAAAAGAGTACCTAGTTTTGCAGAAAAAATAAAATAAAATAAACCACCAGAATGTCAATTTCATCTTCCATTGTAAATTGTAACGAGAGTCCCAGGGGCTTTGGAAAGAGCTACCATCTAGGCGTTGTGGTCTGTCCTAACTGTACTCAAAGTTTCACCAGAACTAGGCAAAGAGAAAATATTTTTGTAATCATCATGCCATCCTTGGCCTCTTTTGTGTTATATAACCTCAAACTTCATGAGGGAATGAGGGTCAGAGAATCAGGCAACCTCAATTTTTGGACAACTAGCCATTTTATGGAACATCAGTTTTCATCTAAGTGGTGCCAATCTCAAAACAATCAGCCACTGAAAACTCTATGGGGTCACTATGAATTGGAGACAACTTGATGGCACCTAACAACAACAATAACAATTTCAATCATGTTGCAAAAATTAATCTAACAGGGCTGCACAGTAATGGAGTAACTTATAGAACTGAGGCAAGATAGAAAGACAGGGAAATTTGGAGGACATGGAACAGGAGGCAGCTTACCACCCTGGAATCTACTTGAGCCTCACCAGCTGAGAGTTGAAAACTGATGTTGTTGTTGTTAGGTGCCGTCGAGTCAGTATCCGACTCATAGCGACCCTCATAGGGTTTTCAATGGCTGACTGTTTTGGGATTGCCTTGGGAGCAGATTGCCAGGCTAAAAACTGCTGTGAGGTGAGGATTGCCTGCATAGAGGTATTTTTTGGAGAGACATTTTAAATAATGAAACTAGTAGAATAGTAATAATCTATGCTTGGGGTCAAAAATCTATGTAACCTTTGGGTTTGACCTTGTTTTCCCCTCTGTAATTCTGAGACATGTCCATGGAATCCCCTAGTGATCATTTTCTTAAACCCAAACAATGGAACTTCTTTTGATATTATTGACTCTACCCTAGCCCATGACAGGGGCCATTCTAGGTGCCCAGGGATGACATCACATGGGGCATACCCTAAGTTAAAAACAATTGGAGAGAACCTATATGCATGGGACTTCTTTCCTTTTGGCTTTCCTGGGCAGACCAGGTCCATGTCTTGGATGCCTATCTCCCCCTGAGGGGCCACATGCATTCTAAAGTGTGAACTTAGTAGTAAACCCTACAACCTTGCTTCACTCTCTGACTCATCCCGAAATTCTTTTCTGTGATAAAGTCAAGGACCCGGATTAACCTGAATGGAGGGCTCAATGAGGGGACCTCCTCAGGCTAGGCAGCCATGCTGAGCTGTACCTCTCTGCTCTGCCACCGGTGAGAGTATCCCCACACCTAAGCAGGGACTGAAGGGGCCAGTGAGACATGACGCTCATTTAGATGAGCCAACTTCGTGCAAGCCTCCTTCAAGCATTTCCTAATTCTTGCCGCTGGAGAAGAGGCTGGGAAGCCTGGAAGAAAGAGGCTGCTAGAAGTCAGAGAAGTTGAAGTGTCAGAGGGAAAGAGGGAGGAAGACAGAGAATAGAGGGCCCTGCAGCCAGCCACCTCCCAGCCTAGCTATGTGCTTCCCAGCCACCTGTGATATGGATCTCAATGTGAGCCTCCTGTGGGACAAAGGCTTTTGTCTGGTGGTTAGTGCTTGTTCCTCATAGGGGATCCCCTGACAAACAGTGTACTTGTGAAAAGGAAGTAAAATTAAAATCACTCCTCACTTCTACATTCATCCAGAAAGGATAACAAGACTATGTGAGAATTCTGTTCCCTTATTCCAACCTTTTGAAATGCCCACCTCTGATCCTAGTCCTTTGCAGACACTGGGAATCCATTAACCCCTTTTTGGCCCAGGTACCAGATATAAAATGGTTCTTTCCACCCTCACTATAAAAGACAAGGTGACCTTGGCTCAGGTCACATTACTAAGTTCACACTTTAGAATGCATGAGGCCCCTCAGGGAGAGATAGGCATCAGGGCGGCAGTAGCTTCTATTGTTGCCTGACTTCATGTCTCAGGTGTGTACCCTCTTGATAATCTGTATCTTTAGGAAACTTAGCCTGTACTCTATGCTATAATTTCTATGCCTCATATAACTTTTGTTATATGAGGAAACACAGACAAACCAAGGTATCTGTTGCTGGGAGGGTGGGTGATTGTTGCTGCTGGGGTGGGACCTGTGCTCCAGATCTGCACTTCTTTCTGCAGATCTGATTCCCACATATTTCTCTCTAGAAGTCTGTGGGGCATCACCCTGCTGCTGGACTCACTCCAGCCGTGAGCAGGAACCAGCAACCAAAGACCCATCTTCTGGTGAGGGGGAACCCAGCACCCAGCAGCCACACCGCCCGGAAAAGAGGCTTATGCCCACGGCTGCTCTGAGAAGCCTTGAGAAAGGCAGGCTCAGAGGCTTCTGCCCATGGCAGTTCCTTGCTTCTTTTCTTTCCAATGAAGACTCTGGGTGCTCTGCTCCAACAGCTCTTTATTTCTTCCTTGTGTGTCCCGGTCGATGGAATGGACCCAGACTGCTCCGTGTACCACCCTTATATACTCTTCTGGGGTTTGCCGGGGACCAATCAGAGGCAGTCACCTCATACAGGTTTCAGCCAATCAGAGGGGATATTCAAATTTGGTTTTGTAGAAGTAGCCAATCAGGGGTGGTTCCAGAACGGGCCAATCAGGAGCTGTTCAGGGTTTGGAAACAGCCAATCAGTGTCAAGGGGCTGGAGGCAAGGGAATAGATGCCAGAGCCATCTTGGGGAGCTCGATGACCCTGAGTTCCAGGATGTAGGGCAAAGGTGACTGCCTGGGGAACAAGCCTCAGTCCTCCAAGGGAGCCTAAATAGGCCCCGGGGCAAACTGCCTCTCTAGGCAGTGCCCTACAAAGGTCCTGAGTCACTCTGAAGCTGATGCTATCTCTTTCCCTTACCTAAGGATCTTTGAACTGCTTCTCTCTCTTATTGACTCATCCTAAAATTATTTTTTATGATGGGGTGAAAGATTCAGCATCTCCCCTGAGTGGAGATCCAGAGAAATCCTGAAGACAGATGGTAATGTTGGAGTAAGCACTCCTCTATTCACTGGTAGGAGAAGTTCAAATAATCACACAAGGCTGGCAGACAGAAAATTGAGAGTTCCATTTGCCAAAGCAACATGCAGCAAAGGGGCCAAGGTCCCAGAGCCAATCACCACAAATGTCCCCTCAAAGCTGGCTTTGGTTACACTGCACAGAGCCCAAGAAGCTAAGCAGACAGAAACTGAGAAGGCAGAGTAGTGTTGGGTGGCCTCCTGAGTGGGAGGGGAGCACAACAGTTCAGAGAAAACTATGCCTTTGGTTAGTCTACAAGTTGTAAGTATGCTGGATGCAGCAGTACCCACTGGTCATCCCAGTGACTGGGGAGGCTGAGGCAGGAGCATCGGGAGTTTAAGGCCAGAAGCAGCCTGAGCAATTTGTTAGTGAGACCTTGTCTCAGAGTAACACATAGAAAAGGTACTATGGTGTGGCTCAGTGGCAGAGCAGTTGCCTAGCATGTGTGAGTCCCTGGGTTCAACCTCTAGTAGTGGGAAAAAAAGTTGCAAATATACTTTGCTGTTTATTATGATGTCATTACCTTCACATATTTACAAATTGCCTTGGTCTGCTTGGACAGCTTGAACAACATATGGGGTAATTTCTAAACAAAAGAAGTTACTAACTCACATTTATTGTTGTTGTTAGGTGCCATCAGGTCAGTATCTGACTCACAGCAACCCTATGTACAACAGGTGAAACACTTTATCAGTGCTTCTCTGCTATTCATGGTTTTCAGTGGTGGATTGACTTTTGGGAGTGAGTTGCCAAGTCCTTCTCGCAAGCCTACAGCACCTGGTGTTCCTAGGCGGTCTCCCATCCAAGTACTAACCAGGCCGGACCCTGCTTAGTTTCCGAGATCTGATGGGATCAGATGCCACAGAGCTACCTATGGCTGCAGGTGACTCACATTTATAGAGAGTGAGAAGTCCAAGATTAAGGTGCCAATAGATTCAGTGTCTGCTGAGGGCTTGCTCTCTGTTTCCCAGATGGTACCTGGTATTCTCACAGAGAATAAAGGATAGACATATGTGTCCAAGCCTCTTTTGTGAGGGCAATTTTCCCATTCATGAGGGGCCTTGGTGACATAATTACCTCTGAAAGGCCTCAACCCTTAGTACTACCACATTGGGAACTGGGTCTCAGCATAGGAATTTTGGAGAGACACAGCATTAAGACCATAGCACATGTGATGGATTCTGCAATGAGAGACTTTTGAATGCTATATTGTCAATCTTATCTTCTCCCTGATTCTTCATATTATGTATAGTGAATTAATCCAACTTTATTTTCTCCAGTTGGTTATATAATTATGGCTGCATTGTTTATCAAATTCATTTTTCTGCCCATTCATGATTTCAAATGAAACCTCATATACTAAATGTATGTGTGAAGTTTTTTGTATTTCTGGACTTTCAGTTAAGTTAATCATAGTTTGGCATGTCAATGCAACCAGTTTCTTTATATGTAATGTTTGTGTGCATATGCTAAAATTCATAAACATTTGTAGAAATAGCACAAAGTTCTCTCATACCATTCATCCAGCTTCACCCAGTGATAATATGTCCATAATCATACCATGTGGTTAAACTGATACTAGTAAAATACTTTTATTGTTGTTTGATGCCATTGTGTCAGGTCCAACTCATAGCTACCCTCTGTATAACAGGAAGAAACATGCTCCAATTCTGTGCCAGGCCAACTTTTTTATGTTTAAGTTCATTATTGCAGACACTGTGTCAATCCATCTAGTTGAAAGTTTTCCTTTTTGTCATTGATCCCTACTCTCCCAAACATGATGTTCTAATCCAGGGATTGGTCCTTCCTGACAACGTGTCCAAAATATTTTAAGATGCACTCTAGCCATTCTAGCTTCAAAGGAACACTCTGGCTTTACTTCTTCTAAGACAGATCTGTTAGTTCTTTTGGCATTCCATGGTATATTCAGTATTCATCTCCAGCATCATAGTTCAAAAGCATCGATTCTTCTCCTGTCTCCCTTATTCAAGGTCTAGCCTCCACAAACATGATGTGACTGAAAATACTATGGCATGAATCATGGATACCTTCATCTTCAATGTGACATCTTTTCAACACTTTAAGGAGGTCTTTGACAACAGGTTTTCCCAATGCAATGTGTCTTTTGATTTCTTGACTTCTGCTTCCATGGGTGTTGAGTGTAGAACCAAGTACAGCACAATCTTGGGCAACGTCAATCTTTCTCCATTTATCATGAAGTTGCATACTGACCCAGTTGCAAGGATTTGTTTTGTTGATGTTGAGACACAATCCATACTGAAGGCTGTGTTCTTTGATCTTCATCAGTAAAATGTTTCAAATCCTCTTCACTTTCAGCAACCAGAGTTGTGTCATATGCATAACGTATGTTGTTAATGAGTCTTCCTCCAATCATGATGCTGTGTTCTTCATAAAGTCCAGGTTCTCAGATTATTTGCTCAATATAAAGATTGAAGAGATACAGTGAAATGATACAGCCATATTGCGCACCATTCTTGCCTTTAAACCAGGCAATATATCTTGTGTTCAAAGGACTGTCTCCTGGTCCATGTAAAGATTCTTCATGAGTGTAATTAAGTGTACTGGTATTCCCATTCTTCACAATGTTGTCCACAATTTGTTGTGATCCACACAGTCAAATGCCTTTGCCTAGTCAATAAAACATAGACATTTTTCTGGTATTCTCTTCTTTTGGCTAATAGCCATCTGACATCAGCAATGATGTCCCTGGTTCCATGCCCTCTTCTGTATCCAGCTTGAATTTCCAACAGTTCCCTGCCAATATACTGCTAAAGTTGCTTTTGAATGATCTTTAGCAAAATTTTACTTGCATGAGATATTAATATCATTCAGTAATTCCACATTCAATTGGATCCAAAACAGATGTTATTAATATCTCACCAATTATTACAGATGATCTTTGTTGAGAAAAAGGGTTTGTAGTTCTATGAACTTTTCTAACATGCATAGATTCATGGTCACATAAGACTGTTCCATCAACACAGAGAAGCTGCCTGGGTTACCACTTACGAATCAAACCTGACACTTGTCAACCACTGATCAGATCTCCATCACTATAATTATGTCACTTCAACAATATATAAATGGACTCATACATTGTGTAAACATTTTTGTAAATACATTTTTGCTTTGTGTTCATTGTAAATTTGCATGGACTAGTAAAAAGTAACAGACATTACATATATTCTTTATCCAATTTCCCCAATGTTTGCATCTTTCAAAATCAGACAAAAACCTCATACAGTATATTGATGCAATCCACTTACTCAGATTTCCTCAGTTGAACTTGTTTTAATCTGTGTGTGTGTGTGTGTGTGTGTGTGTGTGATTCTGTGCAATTTTATCACAAGTATAGGTTTGTGTTTCGCCTCCATAATCAGCAGACAGTTGAGAACAGTTCAGCCTGAGTTAGAGGACAGTTCAGCCTGAGCCTTTCTTTTGTGTCAGTTTTATAATAATCTTACTTCCTCCAAATGCACCCCTGATCTCTAAACCCTGGAAGTCACTACTCTCTTCTCCATTGATATCACTTCAAAAATCACTTTAGATAAATGAAATCATATACTAGGTAATCTCTTAGGATTGTATTTTTTTTACTCAACACAATTCCCTGGATATTCATTCAAATTTTTGTGTGTATCTATAATTAGTTCCTTTTTATTGATGAGTAATATTCCAAGGCATTGGATGAATCACAGTTTGATGTTCACCCACTGAGGACACTTGGGTTGCTTATGTGTTTGCCTATTGTTAATAGTTTCAATGAACATTCATATATAGATTGACCTGAGAACATAAAATTTCATTACTCTGGAATAAATGCTAGAGAGTAGAATCCCTGGGCCACATGGTATGAAAGTTCATTGACTCCAGCAAGGCTGTACACTTCCACATTCCCACCAGAGATGGATGAATAACCCATTTTCCTCCCACCCTTTCCAGCCATTGGTGTGGGCACTTTTAATTTACCCCTCTGATAGGAGTGTACCGATGCCTTGATATGATTTTGATTTACATCTCTCTGATGGGTGATGATGTTGAGTATCTCTTTGTGGGCTTTATTGCCATCTGTAGACACTGTTCGTCATTTTCTTCTTTCTGATACTTTTTTCTCCTTAATTTGCAGTTGAATTTGAGCATTTTATTGAGATCTGTAGAACTCCCCCCACACAACCACTCCATCCCAAACCCTGCACTAAGAGATGTGACTAAACTCTAGCACTGCGGCAGGTAGCACAAGGCCATGTCCCTAGGATCACCCCAACCTTGAGGAACATACCTGCCTGAAAAAAAATCATTCTTGGCAGGAAAATGTCCTGCTTGTTCCAGCCAACACACAGCCACAGGGAGTCCCTGCCGTCCCTTTCTCAAGCCAGCTGGAAATATAGATTTCTTGCAGTACATAGACTCTCTCTCAAGTGCCTGAGAGCCCTTCCTTTGAAACCTCTGGTTTGGCACTACTTGGAGGTGGTGGAACCTTTAAGAGGTGGGGCCTAGTGGGAGGAAGTGAGGTCACTGGGTGCACCCTCAAAGGGCATTGTGGGATCCTAGTCTTTTTCTTTCTCTCTTCTGTCTTGGCCCTGAGGTAAGTCGCTTTGCTCCACTTCCTGCTCTCACCATAATGTTCTGCCTGAGTGCAGGCCCTAAAACAGTGGGGCCAAGCGATCACAGATGATGAGCCACAGTAAACCTTTCCTCTTTGTAACCTGATCTTCTCAGGTATTTTGTGATAGTCACAGAAAGCAGACTAACGCATGTGCCCTCTGTGATTGTACTCCTGTGTGTTTGTCTGGCTCTCATAATTTGGCTTCTATGCTGGCAGACATACATCTTAGCCTTAATTTACTGGCCAGAGCTGGGCTTATCTCAGGGCAAACAAAAAGGGTTCTGGTCCTATCTCTCCAGTGGAGACCCTACTAGTGCAGGAGACATTATTTCCTGATTTAATAAGTATTAACACTTAAAGTTCATAGTCAGGCTTCACCTGCCAACTCAGCCTTCCCATCTTACTTACAGTGACTGTGACCATAGCCATGGCCCTTCAAGGGTGCACCCAATGACCTCACTTCCTCCCATGAGGCCCCACCTCTTAAAGCTTCCACCATCTCCAAGTAGTGCCAAACCAGAGGCCATGCCTTTGACCCATGAAGCTTTAGGGAACACTTGCTGAAACGGCAACAGCCTGCTGATGCTCTTCAGAAATGAGGGCTTGGGAATGTCAGGGTGCTCCCAGGAGAACATTTATGAGCAAGGGAGTTAGGCTAACGGGGTTTTTAATGTGGCCTTTTATTGTGCGGCCTCTTGTCCTGGGCTTTTCCATGTGCTCTGAATAATTTAGTCTCTGCTTTGAGAGAAAAGGCCTGAGGCAGCCAGCTTTGAACAGTCTTGTTTGTCAAGGCTGTCAGTTTCCCGGCCTCAGGAGTGTGAGTGACATTTGGGTGTGTTCTAGTGCATAATGCAGAGCCCAGGCTGTCTTCTCCAGGTCATCGCTGTCACGTGGGATCCAGCCTCCTCAGCACAGGCAACACAGGGACAGCCAGCATGGGGGGATATGTCTGCTTGTTCAGGACAAAAAGACAACCTTAAGGAATAGTTTTTAAAAGATAAAGAGCATTAATGTCTTTTCTTCCCCTCTTCTGTCCTTTCTGAGAGTCGAGAATTTGTGTTTCTTTTAGTGGTGGTTATCGGTGTGTCTTATTTAGTAATCAAAACCTCACTTTTTGTTGTTGTTGTTTTTGAGGTACTAGGGGCCTGAACGGGGCTGGGGTTTAGCTCAGTTGGTAGAGCACGTGCTGCAGTCTCTGAGGCCCTTGGTTTGATCCCCAGGACTGCAAAAACAGAAGGACATGGCAATCAACTCCCAAAGCAATCCCGAACAATCAGCCATTGAAAACCCTGAGTGTCTGCTATGAGATGGACATGACTCAACGGCACCTAACAACAACAACAACAACAACAACAACAACAACAACAACAACAACAACAGGGGCCTGAACTCAGGGTCTCATGCATACTTTGCAAGTGCTCTGTTGTTGACCTGTACTCCCAGCCCCACCCTTTTAAATTTTTTAGCTTGAAGTAGGGTCTCGATGAATTGTGCATGCTGCCTCTTGCCTCAAACCTGTGATCCTCCTACCTCTGTCTCTCAAATTGCTGGGATCACAGGCAGCACAGGCAGGTGCTACTGGGCAGGGCTGAAACTTCACATTTTTTAAAAAATTGAGTTTTTAATTTTTATTAACACCTTTTCATTTGGAAGGATTATAAGAGTGACAAAGTATTTTCACAGAGAAGTAGTTTTATAGAATTTAACTAGGAAAATGTATCACAGTTAAGAATTGCATAACACTAAATTTTGGAGTTTTAAAAGACTTTTGAAAGGGGTGTCTGTAACCTCTCACTATTTCTTATTTAATAGTCTTTTTAAAAAGTCTGTCTGTGTCTTGAGAAATGGGTCAAGGGGGCAGGTGTCCTGTAGAGACCAAATCATCACTAACTATAAAAGAAGGCTACAGGAGTGGCGGGGAGCAGAGGGGCAGGCAGTCTGATGGAATGGAAAGTGAAAATGAGAAGGGGCTGTCGGGATGCTGTTGCCCTGGGACCCCAGACTGCGGACTGAGCTGGCAGGCCCAAGATGGGGCTGCTTTATCTCTTCGGATCAGCCATTTATGTCCATTTTAAAAATTGCTTGTTAAACTCATTTACCCCTGCAGCTGGCGGGTGACGTGGCTTCCAGAGTCCGTCCCACACTCCCTGATGGGCCACTGATGTGCAGGGTGGGCCAGACCTGGGCTGCAGTCAGAGGCAGGGGGCTGCCGAAGCCCACGTGGGAAACCAACCAACGTGGTCCAGAAGGGCCGGGGGCCCAGGGTTCCGTCTTGGGGCGGTGCTGGCAGCCTGGGCCAGGATCTGGCTGGCACTGAACTTCCCTCACTGTCTTGGTGATGTCTGAGGACAGGACACTCCTGGCCTACAGCCTCCTCTGGGTCTGGGCAGGCGTTTGCTGGAACCTCCCCACCATACTGTGGACGCAGGATGCTGCCCCCTGCAGGTCAGCTTCGTCTGGAGCAGTACCTTCCCCTCCCACATCCACCGTGTTCCTTGGTCTGCTCATAGGCCGTATTTTCTTGCTTATCATGGGGTTTTGCGGTTGACTATTTACATGGGCATCAGGTTTGTTAGGCATGTTGTTGTTGTTGTTGTTAGGTGCCGTCAAGTCGGTATCCTACTCATAGCGACCCTACATAGAACAGGTGAAACACTATTGTCAGTGCTTCTCTGCTACTCATAGGGTCTTCAATGGCCGACTGATCTTTGGGAGTGGGTTGCCAGGTCCTTCTCCCAAGCCTACAGCACCTGGTGTTCCCAGGTGGTCTCCCATCCAAGTACTAACCAGGCCTGACCCTGCTTAGCTTCTGAGATCTGACGAGATCAGATGCCACAGGGCTATGGCTGTAGGCTTATAGGCATAGAACTGACTTTTATATAAATGTCTCGTCCCCACATTTGTTATTGTTAAGTGCCATTGAGTTGTATCTGACTCATAGCCAGACCCTCACAGGGTTTTCAATGGCTCATTGTCTTGGGATTGCCTCTGGAGTGGATTGCCGTGGCCTTCTCCCATTTTTGTGGTGCCGGGGAACAAACTTGGGATCTCAGAGACTGCAGAGCGGCACTCTACCAACTGAGCTAAATCCCAGCCCCATCCCCACATAGCGACTTTTATATGCCAGCCTGAAGCTTGTCAATACCCTGACCAAATAGCCATTCCTGGAAACAGAGTAGGGCTCTCAGGCTGGGTGGCCTGTCTGTCAGTACCCTGTGAATATGGGCCCAGGGGCTGAGCGTCCCTTACCACACCCAGTAAGGAGCAGATCTCTGCTGATGTGGGTGAGGGGCGTGTGCTATTCCAGCCTGCAGATGTCAGCTGGAAGATCCATTTGTGAGCCAGGACCATGGGGGATGAGGGAGATGGGCGGGAGTTGTATTTGTTTATGTCTCTTTGTTTGTTTGTTTGTTTTGATGTTGGGGATAGAGCTCAGGGCTTTGCACCTGCTAGCCAAGCGCTTTACCACTGAGCCACCTCCGCAGCCAGTGATGGGGAATTCTAGATGTCAACTTGCCTGAGGGACACCCAGCTCGGTAGCAGAGCACTACCTGTGGGAATGTCTGTGAGGGCGGTTCTGGGAGAGACTGACATTTGAATCAGGGGCTAAGTAAGGAAGATCTGCCCTCCCTCAGCATGGGCAGGCGCTGTCGAATTGGCTGAGAGCCGGGCTAGCACAAAGAGGCAGAAGAGAAGCAAACTTTCCCTGTCTCCTTCTCTACTGGGCCTGGGACACCTTCTTCCACCTTGGACACCCAGAACCCCAGGTGTTCTGGTATTTGGACTGTGAGACTTTCACCTGTGGACATCACCCCGAGTTCCCAGGCCTTGGGCCTCAGGCTGAGTTACACCATCAGCCTCCCTGGTTCTGAGGTTTTTGAACTTGGACGGAGCCACCTGGCTTCCTTGGATCTCTAGCTTGCAAATGACCCATCAGGGCCTTCTGAGCCTCCACAATCCCTCGCACACCTAACTGTCCTGGTATCTACACCTTTCCTACAGGCACAGCCTCTCGCAGATCTTCCTAATACTCTTTGCATCTTGGTCTGCAGGGCCAGTGGAGGCAGAAGGTCCTGGGTTGTGGGCAGGGGAGACAGAGGGGGACTCTCAAGACCTCTCCACAGAGTTACCAGACTCCAGTTAGTCTGGGTCTTGCTTCCTGTTCTAAGGCCCACTTTTGTTTTACTGTAGAAGGTTCCAGAGCTGCCTTCTACAGCAGTCTAGTTCACACCCACAACATAATTTGGATTTTTGGTTTTAAGGCTCTTTTTTAGAGATGAGTCATATGTTCAGTGTTTATGAAAGCTTTCATTAGGGCTAATAACTGTCCTCACAATGTGTGTGCTGTTTAGCCAGTTCTCCATGCCTATGGTCTAAAAACCTCAGCAAGGCCCTCTGCCAGGGAAGGGGGGTATGTTTTTGCCATAGGGACTAGTTGACCCACAGATGGGGGTGACTCCACTGGCAAAGTGGGGCTGTGGGAAAGGAGGGCTTATGGCCCACTGGAGGGTGTCCAGAGCATCCCATTGGTTGGTGTCCCACTCACAGGCCTGGCCATTCTGGTAACTCAGAACATAGATGCTTGAAAGGCTGTAAGTGGCAGAGCAATAGAGGATATGCAGTTTCAGTAATTCCAGTACTTTGTCCTTTTTTTTTTTTTTTTTTTTTTGCAGTACTGGGGGTTGAACCCAGGGCCTTGTGCTTGCATGCTCTGCAAGTGCTGGACCACTGAGCTGTGCCCCCAGCATCCCCCCTCCTTTTTTTACTTTTTTGAGACAAGGTTTCACTAAATTAGGCAGACTGCCTCTGGTCTCTAACTTGCAATCCTCCTGCCTCTGCCTCCCGCTGGCATTACAGGCATGTGTCACAGTGCCCAGCTTGGGGCTTTGTTCTTATCTGTGAAGCAGAGAGGACCACAAGCCTTGCAATTGGCCATTGTCTCTTCTGAACTGAGACCACTGTCTCTTGAAGATTGCACACTGGGATTTACCTGGAGATCCGTTCTTGTATTTTACCTGCATTAATGGATCAGCATGTAAGCTCAGAGTGCTGGGGTTTTGCTCAGTTAGTAGTGCCATGCTCTATGCTCTCTGAAGCCCTGGGTTAGATCCCCGGCACCACAAAAATGGGAGAAGGACCTGGCAGCCCACTTCCAAAGCAATCCCAAAACAATGAGCCATTACAAAACTCTATGAATAGCAGAGAAGCTCTGACATAGTGCCAGGCATGGCACAGTATCAGGAAGGGTTTTGTTCTGTTGTACATAGGGTCACTATAAGTCAGACCTGAATCAATGGCACCTAACAAAAACAACAACATAAGCTCATATCTCCTGGAGGCACTTTTCTTCACATGGTCAAAGAAGGAGACTTCTTTGAGACTTGTGTGTGCAGAAGCAAAGTGGAAAATAAATGTCAAGGGAATGGCTGAGTTATACCTGACTTCTCAATTAAATGTTGTGACATCAGATGACTTCTTCAGCAGATGCACTGTGCATGGCTTCCTTATTCTTGGCTTTCTGAACACTTGGTAGCTGATCCTTTATGAGTGGGCAGTGGGCCATTGGGTGCCAAAAAGGACCATACAGTAGTGTTTGTGAGTGACAGCGAGTCATGGGCTATTCCCCACAGCCCCAGAGTCAAGTGCCATCCACGTATCTCCTTCATCCTGCCCATAGCAGTCTGTTTCTGAGATAGTACAGTTGAGCAGTTCTTTGGTCAGCTCTTCTTGTTCAATGTTTTGAAGTTCAGCATTAAGCCATGCTCCGGATCCTGCCATTTCAATGAAGGGATGGAGGATTGGGATGTTCAGACCTAACCCATCCATTTTTCCTGGCCTATGGAGTGTATCTGCTAAGAGTAAATATCTTAAGTTTGGTCTAAAATTGACAAACATTTGACAGACACTCCTGATTTATGTTTGGAGTTGTGCCTGCTTCCTTCTTTCCTCTGTTTTGATTCTTTTTGATTTCCATTTGTCACTTCCAGACATGGGTGGATGAATCATTTCCACTCCTTCATCTTAAACAAGCCTTCAACACATCATGTATTTTGAACTTTAGAAATGCATTCATTGCCTCAAAAGAAATAATCATGAAAATTTATCATTTTTATTCATCTTTGACATTTCCATGGTAAAGAACAGCAAATTAAATTATTTTTGCAAAGAAAATTGCTTAATATATTCTTTCTGAAGATTTAAGAATTTCAATGGTTGGAATATTGTAATTGTGGTTAAGACTTATCAAGTAATTATGGGTAAGTCTACTATTGTTTGTTTAATAGAATGCTTGATTACCAGAATAACTATTAATTTTCAACTCAAGTGTTTTTTTTTTTTTCTTGTGGATTGTTTACTAAAGTGAAATGTTAGTTCTGCTAGTTATTGCTACTTCAAGTGAATACGGACAGAAATACTATGTTTTAGGTTGGAATTTCTCTGTATGACTCACTTCATAGCTGGTACTTTATATATTACAACAGCCACAGAAGGTAGTTACTCTGTTCGCATTCAACAGATGAGGCAACTGAGGCTGCAATGTGTAAGTCAGTCACTAATTCCATATACCCAGTAGATAGAAAATGGAGAGAAGCCACGCCCCTGCTTTCTGGGTCATGGTCACAGCCTTCCATCTACTCTCCATCCCTCCTTGTCTCTCCTCGGCTACTTCTAGTCTGTTCTCACACTTCAGCCATATCATATTGGGAGAGAACTCTCCATGGATTTCTGGAAAGTTTGGGCCACTTGGACAAAGAATTTCTATGACAAGCAAGCAGCCTTTCAGTCTAGAGATAGCAAATAGATTTAGAAATCTACCCTCCAAGACATCCCACAGTAATAAAGAAAAATGTGTAAAGCCTTTTTCCTCCTCATCCCAGAGACAATAGCTTACATTGCAGCGCAATAAGTCATCTCTCTCCAGGGAGGAGAATAGACAAAACGGCCTGGGAAGCAGCCCCATGACAGCTCAGTGCCACCTTTTTGTGGCTTCTGTGCTGTGAGCTCTGGATGCCCCCACTTCCCCTGCAGGTGACATAGGGTCCTCATTACACCCCCTGTGAGCTGTGGACGTGGAGAACAAGATGCCTATGCAGCTGCTGATTTTGCTGTGCCTAATACTGTGGACGGGATGGGATTTAGCTCAGTTGGTAGAGCGCTGTGCTGCAGTCTCTGAGGTCCCGAGTTCAATTCCCAGCACTGCAAAAATGGGAGAAGTACCTGGCAATCCACTCCCAAGGCAATCCCGAAACAATCAGCCATTGAAAACCCTATGAGGGTCACTATGAGTTGGATACCGACTTGACAGCACCTAACAACAACAATACTGTGGAAGCATCAGTTAAGAAATCAAAGGATGCATTGCTCTAGGAAAAGCTGTGGCAAAAGATCTCTTTAGACTATTGAAAAGTAAAGATGTCACATTGAAGATGAAGGTGCGCCTGACTCATTCCATGGTATTTTCAGTAAAATCATATGGTTGTGAAAGATGGACATTGGAGAAGGGAGACAGGAAAAGAATTGATGCTTTTGTATTATGGTGCTGGAGACGTCTATTGAATATACCATGGACTGCCAAAAGAACCAACAGATATGTCCTAGAAGAAGTGCAGCGAGAGTGCTCCTTGGAAGCAAGAATGGCCAGATTGCGTCTTACATATTTTAGACATGTAGTCAGGAGAGATCAATCCCTGGAGAAGGACATCATGTTTGGGAGAGTGGCAGGTCAACACAAAATAGGAAAACCCTCCACCAGATGGATTGACACAGTGTCTTTAACAATGGGCTTAAACATAAGTAAGATCATGTACCTGGCACAGAATCGGGAAGTGTTTCAATCTGCTGTACATAGGGTCACTATGAGTTGGACTCGACTCGATGGCACCTAACAATAATAACCCATCTATATCTGAGTCAGCACAGGTATGACAGTGTGGCAGGACAACTTGTCAGGTTTTAAGTAGGGTGAGTGACATCAAAGCTCAGACCTTCCTTCTGACTCAGTTCTCGCATCTCTGCTTCATCCCCTCAAGGTCTTCCACTTCACATGTAGTAAACACAGAAGACTTCAGGCAGCATGGCAAGGCTAGGCAGGACCGGGGCCCCTGTCAGCCATGCTCCTTTCCTATCTATAGCGCTCTGTGCTCCAGACACACCAGCTTCTCTCCTGAGCTTCCCACCCTGACCCGCACAGTTCACTCCTTCCCCCTCACGGCACCACACTCTCACTCATTCCGTGGCCACCTTTTACACCCATGAAGGCTCTCCCCACAGCCCACCCCCTCACCTCCTTCCTTCATTTCTCCTCCATCTCCTCACCTCCTTCCTTCATTTCTCCTCCATCTCACTTGCTTTGAATTTTACTTATTTCTCTCATTTGTCGTCTGCTTCCTCTCTTCAGAAGGCAAACTCCACAAAGATAGGGATTTTATTCTCTTTTATTTCTTACCGTATTTATCACCTGAGATAGTGTTTGGCCCACAGCAGGGATCCAAGAAATATGTTTTGAACAAATAAAGGAATTAAGAATTCCAGACATATGCTGTTTTCACTTCTATGACATCTCACATTGTTTACAAATGTATTCAACTGGAAGAAAACTTATGAGTGATATTTGAAGTGACAACACAATGAGAGAGACTGCTGCTGTGAAAAAAAACCATGAATTTTAAAAATGAAGTGGTGATGATAGCAAACATAAGTGAGAAGAACTCAATTTTACAACCTACAGAATTTAATGTACATTCTTTGAAAAATGGACAGTTTTAAAAGCAAAGGTAAACCCCTCCATAAGCACACTTGTTCTAGGAAGATGGTTTTCTATCTTCTTGGGATTAATACAGCTTTCTTGCTGGACAATTACCCAGCATATTGAGTTCTGATTCTTAGGTACTTCACTCCAATCCAAGCTAATCAATTAGCTTCAATAAATGGTTTAACCCTGTGACTACCGATTTCAAATCAAAATATGTGACACTAAAGTGTTTTGTTTCCAGAAAATCTTCATTACAATGAATAAAAGAATATGATTTACCCAATAATTGAAATACATTTTAAAATAATTTGTCCACTGCTTTCTTGATTTTCCCTCAAATTTATACACTCTCACTTTTTGACTTGTGTCCCAGTGGTAGTCAAAGGGTTAAAACTTGCTCTCGTTTGTGGTTACTGGGGGTTTGAACCCTGGACCTTGCACACACTTTGCAAGTGCTCTAATCACTTAGCAGCACCTCCATTCCCTTTTTAGTCTTTATCTTGAGATAGGGTCTTGCTAAATTACAAAGGTTGCCTCTGGCCTCGAACTTTTGATCTGCCTGCCTTAGCCTCCTGAGTCACTGAGATTATTGCACCTGACTTTAACCTCGCTTTATTACGTTTTTTGGATCAACAGTGTCTAGAACCCTTTTACACGGACCCTTTCCTTTGCATGTGGAGTGCGAATCATCTGGAAATGATTTCCTCAGTTGTCAAAAGGTGTAATGTGCTGGAACCAAAAGTCTAGAGGAAGGAAAAACACAGACTCTGGTAGGTTCTGATAGATCCCATTAGTTTTCCAAACTACAACAAGCATTGAAATCATGTGATTTATACTCTTCTCTGAGAGATGTTGGACAGGTCCTTGACTGGCCTGGGCCCCAGTTTCCTTGGGTAAAAAATGATAGGAAAATCTCACAGGGCAAGGGCCTGCAGATATGAGAGAAGACACTGACCTGTAGAGGAATAAGTTTATTGGGGTCAGGTAAAGAGGAGGGAAGGGATGAGAAAAGAAGTCACTGGGAAGCAGTTTGGGAAGGGAGGGAGATGGGTATTGCTACAACAAGCTATTTGAGGTTGGGCTTATATGGGACTGGCAAGGCCTTTGTCTTATTGGTGGGAAAGGTTTCCTTGGAGGTAGGGGAGGAGGGAGTAAGCTTGGGAGGATGGGATATCAAGTATGCTTGATCTGTCCACATTTGGTCATCAGCTGATTGCCATTATCTCTGGACCTTGGAGCTCTGCCAGGGGAGGAGCCCACAATCTTTTCATAAAAGAGTGACGTCTACCTCAGAAAAGAGTCCAGAAAACTAAGGGAGATGAAGAATGAAACTTGCAACTTCTCATACAGAGTCAAGGATTCAGTATGCAGGAAAGGGAGAGAGAATACAGAAGTCCTTTTGAAATCCATAATGTAATACGTTTCCCCAAATGCTGCTCAATCTCGATAATTTATGTATTCCATGTGACAGGAGGTGAACTGTGGTAACATTAGACACATTTCAGGAAGTGTCTTTAATCCCAACTGAACAAATAATAAGAATTACTCAGATGACTAACACGCTGTAGTCAGAAAGCACCTGCTTGACTTATGAAAAGCATCATCTACTGAGTATTAGGTTTAATATCAATTCAAGTTACCAAGGCTCTCCCCGGCCATGTATGAAGCACCTAGATCCTGCTGCATGCTGGAAGCAGAGCCAAGTGAGGAATGTGTGTGTGTGTGTGTGTGTGTGTGTGTGTCTGACAGAGAGAGTGTACCTGTGTGCATGCTCAACCCTCTGCCTATTTTCCCTCTATACTTAAACAGAGAGGGAGGGGAAAGCAAGCCCACCATACCCATCAATAGAGGAGAGGCCTTTCACACATAAAGACATTTATTCTCTGGCAAATGGAATATTTGGTATAAAATTGGAAAAAATCAATGTGTACTAAAAAATATTTAAAAGAATGGCCTTTTCCAACTCATTGACATAAAAAACATAGATCAAATGTAGCAGCTGTGGCAATGACAATTCTGCCTAACACCTGCTCTCAGGAGCCCAGATAACGATTTTGGATCTTCTTCTCCCTTGGAAGAAGTCAGGGCTTCTTAATGGGCATTTTGTTTCATAATTCATGGCAACTCAAAAAGAAAACAACAAAAAACAAACAAAAACCTCATGCTTCCAGTAAATCTAGAAATTCTACTCTGTAAGGCTATTTGTAGAAATGTTAGAAGTACATAGGCAAATTTCAGCCATTTAAGTAAGCATTAAAAAAACAATAATACTTAATAACAACAAACTAAGTTGATGGGATAATTGGCTTCTAGTGATAAAACATTGATATAAAATGGAAAGAAATGGAAAAGGGTAATTGTAATGAGAGGATGAAGACAACCAAGATGTCTTAATCTGCCATTAATTTTAACAGGCTGCAGGGTTATTTACGCATGTGGGTTTCAGTTGCATCTGTGCACAGGGAATTGATCAGTGCTGGTTCTCATCTATGTGAGCAGGAACAAGCAACCACAGAGAACTGTGAACACACCAAGTAGCCCTGGAGAGGATAGAAAGAGCCAGAACATTTGCATGAGAACAAGTCATCACAGGGGGAAAGATGATTGCTGGAGGCCCGCCCAGTGATCTCACCCAGCAACTGAATGGGTTTTATCAGTCAAAAGCCACACCCACCACAGCAGGGCCATCCAATGAAATGCAGTGTGAGCCACATGAGTCATTTTAAATTTTCTAGCGACTCCATAATCCCCCAAATAAATAAGTAGATAAAAATAAAAATCAAGCTAACACCCTTTTCTTTTTTACTTTCTGTTTCAAGATAGAGTCTCCCTAAGTTGCTCAGGCAGGAGAAGGACCTGGCAATCCACTCCCAAGGCAATCCCGAAACAATCAGCCATTGAAAACCCTATTAGGCTCGCTATGAGTCGGATACCGACTTGACTTGACGGCACCTCCAGCTCAAGATCCTTCTGACTCAGCTCCCCAAGTGTTGAGATTATAGGGGTATGTAATCACACTGGGCTTGGGGACATTAATTTCAATAAAATGTGTGTGATCAATCCCAATGTAGCCAATGTATTACCATTTCCTGCTATGGCCCTAGATGCAATTCAATGGTTCAGTCTTCACATGCGGCTGTTCTGCACAGAAGAGCTATCTAGAAAGACACATCCTCCCCTGAGGGATGGGCGCATTAATTTACAGAAACAGTAACAAAGATGCACAGTGGTTAGCTATCAAAGGGGCCAGGGCATTCTGGCATGGTGGCAGGGTACTGTGTAGCCTGGTGAAACACACAGAACAGCAGGCCACGTGCCCCAAACAGGAAAATCTAGAAGACACAGCCATGGGAATCCAGTGATGGAAGAGGTGCAGACCTGTTACAAACAGGTCTCCTATGTTGGCCAGAGGGCCTGCATCACTTTGGTTTTCATTAGCAGTAGCATAGCCATTACCTACTGCAAACTGAGCTAAGCTGGGCCATTGTAGCCCTTCCCGATGGAAGAAGGAGTGGCAGTTGTGAGTATAAAAACCCTAGAAAGGCTTGAGGGGAAAAAGAAAATATAGGAAAGCAAAACAGCAATAACATGAAGCAAAAGAAGGAAAATGTTTCAAAATATTAAACCCACTCATAAATAGATGTTGTTGTTGTTAGATGCTGTCAAGTCGGTATCCAACTCATAGCAACCCCCATAGGGTTTTCAATGGCTGACCGTTTTTTTGGGGATTGCCTTGGGAGCGGATTGCCAGGTCCTTCTCCCATTTTTGTGGTGCTGGGAATTGAACCTGGGACCTCAGATACTGCAACGCAGCGCTCTACCAACTGAGCTAAATCCCAGCCCTCATAAATAGATGTTGTTGTTGTTGTTAGGTGCCGTCGAGTCAGTATCCGACTCATAGCGACCCTCATAGGGTTTTCAATGGCTGACTGTTTCGGGATTGCCTTGGGAGTGGATTGCCAGGCCCTTCTCCCGTTTTTGCGGTGCTGGGAATTGAACTCGGGTCCTCAGAGACTGCAGCGCAGCGCTCTACCCACTGAGCTAAATCCCAGCCCCATAAATAGATAGTGCATGAGAATTCTTCTGTACCCCAAAACGCCCCAGAACACTTAAATTTTTCTGGGATGGATTCACTCTTACTTCTTCAAGGGACTCCTTCTGTACGGAATTATTCAACCCTCATCTCATCCCCTGATTGGTAATCAAGGATCTCCCCTTGATTACCCTAGGAGTGACAACTGGTTTCACTCTCTATTTGAATGTCACTCCTAAATTGGTTGCACCGTGCCCCAACCTGATTGTTATCTTGAGGCAATTAAGGTAGTTAGTTACCCAAGGGCTGTATAAATAAAGCTCACTCTGCATGTGAGGAAGCAGGAGGCTGAGAGCTATGTGGCTAAGAGCTGAGTGGCTGATGATGGGGCTGCTGGTGGTGAAGCTGGTGTTGAGGGCTGCTGATGGTGAGGCTGCTGGCTGCTAGCTTCCTTCTGGGAACTCTCTCTCCATCTGACTACCTACGAAGAAAGAACTCTCTCTGGATTCGACCAGCATCTCTCCTCGTAACCACTGAGCTCAGGACAAGTACACAGTGCTCTCAAGGACTATAAGCAAGCTGAGGATAGTACCTTTGCCCAGCACCTAGTGACAGAAACTGAGGACCGTCTCTGGTCCCAGTGCTAGAGGCAGAAGAACCATAGCTGCCCCTGGGGCAGCAGAAAGAGCTGCTAACACTTAGGCTGCTAACACTCATCTTCATTGTTGCTTTTGTTGTACAGGGGGGCTGAACCGAGGGCCTTACACATACTTTTTGCACATGCACTACCACTGAGCTGCACCCCCAGCCCATTTTTTTATTTTTTATCTTGAGATAGGGTCTCACTAAGTTATGTAGGCTGCCTCTGGCTTGAACTTGTGATCCTCCTACCTCTGCCTCCCAAGTTGCTGGGATAACAGGCATATGTCACCATTCCTAGCCTTGTTTATGTTGTTGTTGTTTGGTGCCATTGAGTCATGGCCAACTCATAGTGATTCTCATAGGATTTTCAATGGCTGATTGTTTTGGGATTGCCTCGGGAGTGTATTGCCATGCCCTTCTCCCATATTTATGGTGCTGGGAATAGAACTCAGGACCTTAGAGACCGCAGAGCAGTGCTCTATCAACTGAGCTAAATCCCAGCCTAGCCTTGTTTATAGCTAATTCTATTCCTGAGCTCAATAAGAATTTGAAAGGCCACTGAGCTTTATAAAACCAAGCTTATACAATTATCCTTATCTTTAGAATATGATTGTATGTTTATACACTCTTAAAATCATAAGCATAAAATAATAGAAGGAAGAATTAGAAAAAATTGTTATTATAAGGGAAAACAGCAATGAAGAAACAAAGATAAAATTATTCATCTTCATAAAATTAGATTTCCAGTCTTAGTTCAGACATTTGATGTCTCACATTCTAAGAGCAATTGAATACTTAGTGACAATCAGACCCTTTACTGCAGCTTGTTTCAGTGCAAAGACAATAGCTAAGCCATTTTCCATATGCACTGTTCCTATGGATATTACTTATTTGCAGAGTCGTAACATAAATTTTTGGCATTCATGAGAAAATATCTGAAAATTGCCTCTGTCTTTGAAGGTTTTTAAGAAATGAAAACAAAAGAGGAAAAAAAGAATGTTGATAATTTCATTCTTGAGCTGGGGACCTGAGCTGACAGAAAGGCACTGGCTTTGCTCTTCTCTCCCCATGCACTGATTCCTGCGATTCTTCTCAGACCCTGAAAAGTAAATATTCCTATAAACACCCTCAGTCTTCTTTGATTTCAGAAATGTTGACAAGAGGAAAGAGCATGAAAAGATCAAGGTTCATGCCACATAACTAAAAGCAATTAGCTTTTCTTCACCTGTTGGAACTTGCCAGTCGCTTCATTGTGGGAAGCGTGGGTCTTCCCTTTGCAAGGCTCTCCCTCGTGATGAAGTAGATCCGTGAGCCTCAAGTTTATACCTGGGACAGAGTCTTCTCTGCCTGAGCTTCCTGCTGGGTGAATCCTGGAAGTTTCCTTTCAATAATTATGAGAATCAAAAATATTGTGTGTTTCCGGACAGAGTTGGAGCTATGCTTTGAAGATGTCCCTCAGGAATCAAACATTAGAAACTTAGTTCCCAAATTCGTAGTTAATTGAATTTGGAGGAGGGGCTTTTGCGAGGTAACTAGGATTAGATGAGGTTATGAGTATGGTCCCCATGAAGGCACTGGTGGCTTTATGAGAAAAGAAAGAGGGATCCGAGCTGGCACACCTGCTCTGCCTCACCATATCACAGTGCAGCAAGACGCTTCTCTCCAGATGCTGGCAGCTCGATGTTGGACTTCTCTGCCTCATGACTATGGGGATTAAATTTCTCTTTCCCATGAATTACCCAGGCTGTGGTGTTTGGTTATAATGACACAAGACGGACTAAGACAGGTGGGATCGAGAACTGTGGAGAAAGGATGCAGTAATGCACTTAAGGTGGAAAAAAGAAACCCAGCTTTTGAGTTATCTACTTGCCACCATTTTGGTTAAGGGACAGCCAATGTCCTTGTCCTTGTCCCCTCTGCTCCCCATTCCTAGGAAAGGCAGTCTTGTGCGGATCTCTCTCCCAAGGCTGAGCATGTGCCTGCCTTGTGGAAAGGAGATGATTTGCTGGGTGTTCAAGATGAGTTCATTGCCATTAATGTGAGGTCTCCACTCTCCTCCTGGGAAGATGGGGTGCAGATAATGGCCCTGTGTCTCTCTAGGTGCTAAGTTGCTCTCCTGAAAATGGGAAGTACATAGGGTAATAACTGCTCTTCCTACCCTCTTACCTCCAGGCACTTAAACTAAAGGCTGATTTCTCCTCACTAACACTCCATTGTCTAGAGAATTGCCAATCAGAAAAAAGAACCACCATCAGCCATGTTTTATGTTAGAAAAAGATGGAGGTGGAGTTGGCTTATGTTAATTATTGAATTCAATAAAAACTCAAATCACAATACTTTCCGTATTAAAATGTTATTTTCTTTATGCTATTGCTAGCTCTCATCCCTTAACTTGCATCAAAATCTTAAGTTATGTCTTATTTTATTTTCAAGATTGTTTTTAAGATTTTAAGGAACATTTCTCATTCTCTGGTCTCCTGTGCATGTGTGTGTTTAACTGTCGTAAAGATCCATAACATGAAATATATCTATCACTTTAGCCATTTTTAAGTATAAAGTTCAGTGGCATCAAATATATTCACCCTGCTGTGCATATTCACTTTTTTCTCTTTTATTCATCTATAATTCATCTAGAATTTTTAAGTCAGTGGAATAGCAAAGCTAGAAGTTACCTAATAGCAATTATATTCTGACACATCAGAAGTTCAGAGCTGACCTGAGGTTGCCTATTTGCTAGGAAGTCACTGGCAGCACTTCATGAATGTTTTAAACTAGAAAGAGCTGCACCATCCAAGCAATATTTAAATCCAGCTGCCTCATCCCCCAGGAGCCTCTCAAAGGATGAATTCACTTTCTAGGTTCATCTTCATCTTGTCAACATTATGATAAAGGAGTTATTCTTTATAGAGTGCCACACTGACTCTTGTACTGGTTTGAGGCAACTTTGCCAAGGGTAAAAGGGGGTAACTTGAGAGTGATTCTGCCTGAATCCAAAGGATGTGAGTTTGTTCCCCTACCCTCTGCCATTCCCTCCTCTGTTTGACAAAGTTCACTGCTGTCCAAGAAGGTGTTGGTAAGGTAGTCAGTAAAGGAGAAAGCAAACAAAAGCACAAGGCAGACAGAAAATATTATGTTGGAAAACTAAAATCCTGAATTTATATAGGAAATATTAGTATAAAATCATCATATATTTAATCTTAAAAAATTACTAGCTCTACTCACTGAAGAGCCTGAAGATCCTTGTACCTGGGTTGTGGTCTTAACCTAAAGGAGCCAGGGCTGTGTGGACACCCAGCTACCTGCAGTCTAGGAGGAAAAGGGCAGGCCAGGTGTGTTGCAGGTGGTGGAGGCAATGCAAGAGAGGGGCCCACAAGTACTAGCGTGAAGTTGACAGGGCCCAGAAGCCAACTGGCAGAGACATCCACTGGCCAAGGAAGGGAAGGTTTGAAGGTCAAGATGGGAAGGAATTGCACAATATGTCTGTTCCTAGTTTTATCACCTAGGTGTACATCCCTATTGTTGTTGTTAGGAGCTGTCGCCTCGAGTCTGACTCACAGCAGATCAAAACATTCTTGATTCTGTGCCAGGCACATGATCTTATTTATGTTTAAGCCCATTGTTGCAGACACTATGTCAATCCATCTAGTGGAGGGTTTTCCTATTTTGCATTGACCTGCCCCTCTCCCAAACATGATGTCTTTCTCCAGGCATTGATCTCTTCTGATTACATGTCTAAAATATGTAAGACGCAGTCTGGCCATTCTTGCTTCCAAGGAACACTCTGGTTGCACTTCTTCTAGGACAGATCTGTTGGTTCTGTTGGCAGTCCATGATATGTTCAATAATTGTCTCTAACACCATAATTCAAAAGCATCAATTCTTCTCCTGTCTCCCTTGTTTAATGTTCAGCTTTCACAACCATATGATGGGACTGGAAATACCATGGCATGAGTCAGGTGCACCTTCATCTTCAATATGACAACTTCTTTATCTCCTCAGCCTTTTAATCAATCTTTCTTACTTCCAATTTATTAATTGGAAAACTCCAACCCCTTGCCTTATAGTCTTCCACAGTCTGGATTTCATTGATTCAAAATTGAAATGCAGTTTGGCACGGTCCTTTGGCCTCTGTGTGTCTCATAAATCAGCTGCTTGATCTGAAGGCTTAATTAGACTCAGGTTGGATTCCTTGGCAAAATGGACAGGCCATGGGTGACCAGGATACCTTTCATTAGGATGCATAGAAATGACATCAGGGGGCTTCCCTGCCCCACCCACACTTTGCCTAACCAGCAGTATCATCCTTAGGAAAAATAAAGACTCATTCTTTTATCTCTAGATTTTCTAATTAGTGAACTGATTTCTTACCATCTTCAAGAAATCAACAATTATATGTTGTAATATTACCTTGACTCCAGGGACTTAAGCATATTTCAATGTTTAGTCTGTTATTAACATATATTAAGCTTAACCAATTTGTGAGTTTCTACTGATGTGCCCAATTCTCATTTAGGACCATGACCTTTTGAATATTATATTTTCATTTGTTGTCGTCCACGTTGAAAATATTCTATTCTTTTTTCTTCCCAAGTGCTGGGGATTGAACCCAGAACCCTGAACATTCTAGGCAAGTACTTGACCAATAAGCTACACTCCCCATACCCTCCATACTAAAAATCTTGATGTTCAAAGACACAGGAGATAACAGAATTAGAATATCTCAAAATTAATATTTTATTCCATAACACATGTAACAATGCTAATTCTACCACTACTCATTATAATTACCGTAAGTGGTTTGCTCTTAATATGTATCTCCATTTTCCAGACTTTTAAAGATGGCCCTGTCAAATCTACATGGTCACATCACATTCCTGTTGTGTTCTAATTGCTCACTTTTCATGCTCACTTTAATGTCTACAAATAATTACATGCATAGTATTCACCACCATTACCCCTCTCCAGCCAGCTGGGCTTGCTGAAGGTCTAGTAGAATTCTTAGGAAAGTTTCTTGGGGAAAATCTTTTCTGGAGTCAGGTAGATTGATTACAATTTGTGTCTTTTACACTTGAAGATCAATTTCCTCCTTCCCTATGTATCTTTCATATGTTAGTGGGCTTCCTCTGCATTGTTGTCAATAAACCTGATGATCATCTCAGTAATTTTCTTATAAGTCACATGCTCTTTCTGCCTAGATGCTTTTAAGTTCATTCCTTCTATTAGAATGCTTTTTACATTGGTCATTCTGGGTTAAAATTTGTAGATATATGATGTTTCAATAGATAAATTAAAACTTTTTGTTTTCAATTTAAGGAAAGATTTCTTAAATTGTACAGATTTTTTTTCCTGTCTATTCTAATCCTCTTGCTCTATCTTCAAGGAATCTTACTATTTCCATGTTGGATATAATTTGTCTACATCAAATTATGTCTTTTTTTTCTCAAATTCTTTTCACATCTTCCATTATTCATTTTCCTTTTCTTTTGGCACTTTGTGGTTTAATCTGAGCCTATTTTTAATAACTGTATTTTTAAACTATTATAGAATCTTGCCTAGAGCTATGCTGCCCTTGTATCCAACCCCATCTGATCTCCAAAGCTAAGCAGGGTGGAGCCTAGGTAGTCCTTGGATGGGAGACCACCTGGGAATACCAGATGCTGTAGGCTTGGGAGTAGGATCTGCCAGCCCACTCTTGAAATAATCAGCCACCCAAAACACTATGAATAGCAGAGAAGCATTGACCTAGTGCCAGGCATGGCACAGTGTCAGGGAGTGTTTTGTTCTGTTGTGCAAAGGGTCACTATGAGTTGGACTTGACTTGACAGCACCTAATAACAACAACAGTAGATTCTTAGGAAGTTGGCAGAGGTAGTACACAGACATTTCATGCACACTGGACAGTGTTTCTTCCAGCTGTGTATAATTAATTATATTATGACAGCAGAACCAGGAACCTGACGCTGGTGCAGGGTATGTATATAAGTTTGTATTGTTTTGTCATGTAAGTACACTCACCACTCAGAATCACAGTACAGAACTCTTCTACCACCAGAACATCTCCTTGGGGTCATCCAAAACCCCTGCCTCTCTCACCATCCCTAACCACTGGCAGCCACATCTTCATTCCCCATTTCTATGATTTTGTCATTGTGAAATGTTATATAAAGAGGATCATACAGCATGAGACTTTTAAAGCTTGGCTTTTGTTTTACTTATCATAATTCCTTTGAGATTCATTCAATTTTTTGCATGTATCAATACTCTGCTTCTTTCTTCTTTAGTCTGTTGATGTGATAGGTTATACTGATGGGCATCCAAAGGTGGAAACAACATTGTGTACCCGGAATAAATCCCACTTTGTCATGATGCATAACTATTTTTATACATTGTTTGATTTGATTTGCTAATATCCTATTTTTCTGTCTTGGAATTACTTTATCTGGTTTTGGTACTAGGTAAGTCATGACCTTATAATATGAGTAATGAACTGTTCTTTCTTTTTCTATTTTCCATAAAAGATTGTGGAGAAAATATGTACCATTTTATCCTCAAATACTCAGTAGATTGTACTGAGACCATCTGGGTCTGGTACTTTCTTTTATTATTAAGCTATTAATAATGGATTAATTTTTAATAGATATAATCATTCCCATGCTCTATTCCTCACTGTGTAAGCTTGAATAGTTTGTATTTCTAAGGAATTCTTTAATTTCATCTAAGTTATAAAATATGTAGGCATAAAGTTGTTCATGATATTTATTTATTATCCTTTAATACCCATGGGATTAGTAATAATGAATCCTCTTTCATTTGGGATATTTTAACATATGCCTTTTATTTTTTCTTAATTAGTATGACTGAGGCCTATCAATTTTATTGGTCTTTTCCAGTAACCAGCCTTTGATTTAGTTGACTTTCCCTGCTGTTTTTCTGTTTTCAATTTCCACAACTTCTGTTCTAATTTTAATTTTTAATTTTCTTCTAAACTTAAATTACACTTCTTTATTTATCTTCCAACATGGGTCCTCAGATTAGTGAGATGGACCTTCTTGTCAAATGTGCGAAATTGTGCACTTTTAGTGATGAAAATTCCCTCCTGTGTACTCCTTCCTCTGAATCCCATATATTCTGATAAGTGGAAATTTCATTTTCACTTCATACAAAGTATTTTTAATTTCCCTTGAGGCTTCCTCTTCAACACATGTGCTATTTAAAAACTACATAAGACCAAGAGTAACCAGTAAAATGGCCACAGGGGACTTTTGGTTTCAGCTCCAACATGTAAAGACCTTGAAAGTTGTCACGCTCAATATTACAGCAAGAAGAAGCTGAACAAAATAGAAAATAATGAAGTTATTTAGGCTCACCAGAGAGCACAGGCCACAGGACACACTGCCATGTCAAAATCTGGAGACAGAGTGAATCTGGAGAGTTACAGACAAAATTTCCTTACCGAGAGCAGAAGCTGCCAGGGTCCCAAAGCTCTGAGAGTAGCTGCACAATAATTCTGGTAAACTGAGGGGGCTCAAGGTGCGGTGGGAGTGAGAGCTCCTGGGGTCATAGTCTTGAGGTGGATCTCCACACTTCTTGCCTCAGGAACCACACCAGCTTCTTCCACGAGGAGCTATGACTCATAACCTTGCAGCTCCAGAAGCTTAGTCCCTGTGTGAAATAAATCCAGAGCACACACCAGGCTGAATCTCTGGGAGGAAAAACCTTATCAGATCTTTCCTGAAACCAAAGGAAGGGCATTTGCAAGACTCCTGCCCCCTTTAGCTCTGCTGTCTTGCCTAGAAGGGGAGCTAAGGACAGGAATGAAGGCCCAGCTCAGGGATCCAGGCACCTTTGAAGCCTGACATTATATCATAGAGTCTTAGGATGTTTTCCTTCCTCTAGACTTTACCAGCACACCATCAGGGCTCCAGGAGATAATAATGGATTACAGCTTCAGGAGCTGAAAAATGCAGAATCTCTTTAAGGAGGAGCACTTAAGGAATCCCAAAGTGCACAAGAAATTACGGACAAGACACATAAGGAATTTGGAGGCTCTGGCCACAATAGCTACAGAAACATCAATGTAGCCCAACTCCTATGCCCTGAAGACCTGGCTACACAGCTTCCATTACCTACGATGTCAAGTCTTTCTTGCAATAAAAAATTAATGTTAAAAGGCAAGAAAAAGTAGTGAGTATATCCAGAGAAAAGGCAAGCATCAGAATCAAGCTCAAATATGACACAGATTTCAAAATTCTCAGACTTATAATTGTAGATAACTAACAGGAGAAGGACATGGCAATCCACTCCTGAAGGAATCTTGAAAAACAATCAGCCATTGAAAACCCTATGAGGGTTGCTGTGAGTCAGACCCGACTTTATGGCACCCAACAACAATAACATGAATAATAAGTTAAGGGATCTTATATAAAAATGCAAAACAAGTAAAAACAGATGAGTAAGGCACACCAAGAGATAGAAATCCAATAAATAAGCAGAAGAAAGTGCTAGAAGTCAAGAGTACTGTTTTAGAATTGTAAAGAACCCCTTTGACAGGCTCATCATCAAACAAGACTAAGTTGAGAATACGTTGACAGAAATGTCCCCCAAGCTGGGTGCTATGGTACATGCCTGTCATCCCAGTGACTCAGGAGGCTGAGACAGGAAGATATCAAGGCCAGAAGAAGCCTGCACAACTTACTAAGACTCTGTCTCAAGATTCATAAAAAAGAAGTGAGGGGAAGTGCTGAGGGTGCAGCTGAGTGGGTAAAGCACTTGTCTAGCATGCATGAGGTCCTGGATTCAAAGCCCAAGTATTGTCAAAGAAAGAAAGAAAGGAGAGAGAGAGAGAGAGAGAGAGAGAGAGAGAGAGAGAGAGAGGAAGAAAGAAAAAGAAAAAGAAATGTCCCTCAAATGGACTTGCTAGAGAAAATGATTTTTTTAAAAGAACAGATATACCCAGTATCTATGGAACAGTTTCAAAAGATGCAGGTGTGAAAAAGAAAATACAGTGTTAGGAAAAGAAGAAGAGGAGGAAGAAGAAGATGATGAAGATGAAAGAAGAAGGAGGAAGAAGAAGAAGAAGAAGAAGAAGAAGAAGAAGAAGAAGAAGGAGGAGGAGGAGGAGGAGGAGGAGGAGGAGGAGGAGGAGGAGAAGGAAAAGGAGAAGAAGGAGGAGGAGGAGGAGGAGGAGGATTTCTCATGAATATAATTAAGTGTGCTGGTATTCCCATTCTTTGCAATGTTATCCATAATTTGTTGTGATTCACACAGTTAAATGCCTTTGCACAGTCAATAAAATATAGATATCTTTCTGACATTCTCTGATTTGGGCCAAAATCCATCTGACATCAGCAATGATGTCCCTGGTTCCACGCCCTCTTCTGAATCTGGCTTGATTTTCTGGTAGGTCTCTGTCAATATAGTGCTGCAGTGGCTTTTGAATGATCATTGGCAAAATTTCACTTGTTTGTGATACTAATGATATTGTTCAATAATTTCCATATTCAGATGGATCCCCTTCCTTAGGAGGAGGAGGAGGAGGAGGAGGAGGAAGAGGGGGAGAAGAAGAGGAGGAGGAGGATGGGGGAGAGGAGGAGGAAAGAGGAGGAAGAGGAGGAGGAGGGGAGGAGAATAGACCAGAAGAAAAGTCTGAAATTACAATGGCCAATAATTTTTCCAAATTAGTGGTAGGTATTCTTTTCTGAGCCCTGTCCTCAAAGTGGCCAGCTGCCCAGTGTAGTGAACACTTCTTGACTCTTTGGGGTTCTTGTATTTGCCAGTGCTTCAGATCCTCTTGCTTCACTCAGCTCTCTTCTGCACAGACAGGGAAAACAAGTATTCTGTAGCTGTTGGTGATGATGCATCCCTTGCTGATTAGTTATGTTGTAAGTGTTGACCATGATTTTCCCATCTAATTTTGCTATCCAGTTTTCCAATCCATTTTCATGTGGAAATTTGGGAAGATCCAAAAACTAAGTTTCCAGTGTTGCCAACATCATCCCTGAATCTCTGTGATTTCTGGATTTTTTCCATTGGAAATTCAATTTCAGGACTAGAATGTTGGTCCAGTGTTTTTGTTTGCTTGTTTGTTTGTTTTTGGTTTTTTCTTATTGTTGTTTTCTTTTGCTTACTACTGCATTGGCCATGGATTTTAGTCCTGTGGTATGCATGGAGGTGAAATACATATTTAAGAAATCAAAACTGAGCATGACTAATACTTTAAATCCAACCAATACTTTATAGTAAATACAGTAGGTAATACAGAAAGCAAACTCCAAAATTCAGACCCTGGGAAACCTGGGAGACAACTATCTGGGTCTTTTTCTTCCTGTAAACCACTGTGAGTTACTCAGGAGTATGATTTGTCATGAAAAGGGGTGGTGGGGGTGCTCACAGAGAAAGAGAGAGAGAGAGAGAGAGAGAGAGAGAGAGAGAGAGAGAATAAGGCATACATTAACCAGTATAGCTTATGCTAATTCTGATTTGAACAAAAACACTTTTGAAAAATGACACAACATTAAGGAGACATTGAGAAATTTGATGACCAGGGGTGGCTCACTTGTACACCACTTGCCTAGCATGCGTGAGGTCCTGGGTTCCATCTACAGCACCAGAAAAAAGAGAGAGGTGGGAGAAGAAGAAAGAAAAGAAAGAAATAAAAGAGAGAAAGGGAGAAAAAGAAAAGAAAGAAAGAAAAAGAAAGAAAGAAAGGAAAGAAAGAAAGAAAGAAAGAAAGAAAGAAAAGAGAAGAGAGAAAGGAAGAGGGAGGGAAGGAAGGAGAGAGGAGAGAAGGAAGGAAGGAAGGAAGGAATTTGAAAACTTGGATTGTATCTGATGGGATTAAGGTATGATGATGATGATATTAGGTATGATAATGGTGCTGTAGTTACATTACTAAGGAAAAGTCTTTATGAGATGCATACTGTATTAGTTATAGGTGAATTATATGATGCTTGAAATTTGCTTCAAGGTAATAAGGGAGGGAGAAGTGGGTAGAGAGATGAAAGAAAGAAAATTAGCCAAGAGATGCTGGTGGCTGAGACCAGGAAAGAAGTATATGGGGATTTATTAGATAATTATCTCATTTTGTAGACTGCTACATTTTTCCATCTTAAAAATGTTAATTGAGATTATTCTAGTTAAGTGTTAACATCTATTTTATCTATATGGCAGACACCTACTGCTTACTGCATTTTCCTATATGTTAAAACTTTTTTCTTTCTTTCTTTCTCTCAATTCCTTCCTTCCTTCCTTCCGTCTTTCATTCCTTTCTTTTTTTTCTTTTTTGCATTTTTGGGGGGCTGAACCCCAGGCCTTGTACATACCTTGCAAACACTCTACCACAGAGCTGCACCCTCGGCCCCTTTTTTATTTTTCTTCTTGATTCAGGGTCTCGCTGAGTTGCACAGGCTGCCTCGGGCCTCAAACTCTCAATCCTCCTGCCTCTGCCTCCTGAGTCACTGGAATTACAGTTGTGCACCACTGCACCTGGCTAGAAATAATTCCTAATTTAAAAACTAACCACAATAAAATAATAAAAATAGAAAAGTTCTATCTCTTAAAAGATCTTAAAGATCTTAAGAGATCTTAAAAGATCTCTTAAAATATCTACTGACAACTCTTTTCTATAAGTTTATAAAATATTTAAATGAAATCAGCAAATATCTGTGACACGCATGTCTCAGATGTTGGCATCATCCACATTGTTGAGGGTTCAGAAACCCACATCCTAAACTCACCTCTAGATAAAATAATCTGCAGAGAAGTAATACGTTTTAAAGGCTGAGCACAGATACTGTTAATATTTTTATATTTTTAAATTAATTTAGTTACTTTTTATTCTCAATACCCTTTCAGCCTACTTTCAGGAACACCATTCTGTCACCTTTGGGGAAACTTGGGGAATTCCTTCTTCCTCAATATGCTTCCATTCATAAGACTGGGCTCTTGTTTGTTCTTGTTAGGGGCCGTGGAGTCAGGTTTGACTCACAGGGACCCTATGTACAACAGAATGAAATACTCCCTAACACTGTGCCAGGCACATGATCTTTTATATATTTAAGCTCATTGTTGCAGCCGCTATCTCAATCCATCTAATTGAGGATCTTTCTTTTTTTCATTGACCCACCACTCTCCCAAACATGATGCCCTTCTCTAGGGATTGGTCTTTCCTGACAACATGTCTAAAATACATAAGACTCAGTCTAGCCACTTTTCCTTACAAGGAGCACCTTGCCTGCACCTCTAGGATGGATTTGTTGGTTATTTTGGCAATCCATAGAATATTCAATATTCATCTCTAGCACCATAATTCAAAAGCATCAATTCTCCTCTCTCCCTTATTCAACATCCAGTTTTCACAACCATAGGATGAGAATGAAATTAGCATGGCATGAGTCAGGTGCACCTTCATCTTCATGTGACATCTTTATTTTTAATGCTTTAAAGAGGTCTTTTGCAATAGCTTTTCCCAAAGCAAGGTGTCTTTTGATTTCTTGACTGCTGCTTCCAGGGTGTTGATAGTAAAAACAAGTAAAAGAAAATCATGGACAACCTTGGTCTTTTCTCCATTTATCATGAAGTTGCATACTGACCCAGTTACAGGGATTTATTTTCTTGATGTTGAGTCACAATCCACATGGAAGGCTATACACTTTGATCTTCATCATTAAATGTTTCAAAACCTCTTCACTTTCAGCAAGCAGAGTTGTGTCATCTACATAATGCAGTTTGTTAATGAGTCTTCCTCTAATTCTGATGAAACATTTAATGATGAAGATCAGCTTCTCAGACTATTTGCTAAGCATAGAGATAGAAGTATGGTGAAAGGATACAGCCCTGATACACACTTTTCCTGACTTTAAACCAGGAAGTATTTCCTTGTTCTGTTTGAATTACTGCTTCCTGGTCTATGTACAGATTTCTCATGAATATAATTAAGGGTGCTGGTATTCCCATTCTTTGCAATGTTATCCATAATTTGTTGTGATCCACACAGTCAAATGCCTTTGCATAGTCAGTAAAACATAGACACCTTTCTGATATTCTCTAATTGTGGCCAAAATCCATCTGACATCAGCAGTGATGTCCCTGGTTCCACGCCCTCTTCGGAATCTGGCTTGATTCTGGCAGGTCTCTGTCAATATAGTGCTGAATGATCATTGGCAAAATTTCATTTGTTCGTGATATTAATGATATTGTTCAATAATTTCCATATTCAGATGGATCTTCTTTCTTAAGAATAAGCACAGATATGGATCTCTTCGGGCTGGGATTTAGCTCAGTGGGTGGAGCGCTGCGCTGCAGTCTCTGAGGCCCAGAGTTCAATTCCCAGCACCGCAAAAATGGGAGAAGGGCCTGGCAATCCACTCCCAAGGCAATCCCGAAGCACTCAGCCATTGAAAACCCTGTGAGGGTCGCTATGAGTCGGATACCGACTCGACGGCACCTAACAACAACAACAACAACAACATGGATCTCTTCCAGTCAGTTGGCCAGGTAGCTGTTTTCCAAATCTCTTGACACAAATGAACAACTCATCAGTCATGTTTTCATCAGAAGACCTTCAGGAAGTAGCCGCATTGCTGGCACCTGCCCCCAGACATCTGGGACTCCTGTGCAGCTTGCCATCTTCAGAGCTGGGATTTCTAGATGTGAGTTCATTCTGTGAAGTATTATAGTACTTTTGGTGTGCCTGTCACTTGTACTGATTAACCAGCCTGGATATGTGTTGTCAAAAACAAAGACTAAAGAGACAAAGGCTCTCTCTGTAGGAAAGTGTGAAAGTTTGATAATTTTAGCCTATGCAATAAGCAGACATCAGACAGATAACAGGGGAGAGCGGAGGTGTGACAGGCCCCAGGCATGCGAGTTTCCACTCAAACAGGGTGCAAGAGAGTGAAGAGCCTTCTGGCTGGAGCTTCTGTAGGGTAAGGGCAGTGGTGCCCACTGTGGAAGGTGGTGAGGAGGAAATGCTGCCTAGTGATGCAGATGTGATCTCCCAGGTCTCTCCTGGGCAGGAAGGGGGTTATCAGGTAGAGATGCCTCTGCCTGCACCTGCTGTTTACTTCTCTAATGTAGGTAAATATACATTTCTTTCACAAAGCCACAGCTGTTCAGGGACGTTCTTATGACTGCAGAGGTCTGCAGTCTCTGTGAATAACCACCTTGAAAAATGACAAAAAACAAAACAAAACAAAACAAGAACATATGGGATCGTTGATTCTCCTTCCTCAGGCTCCTCTATGCCCTTCCAGCCTCTTCTCTGGGGCCTGTCCTCAGGCCTGACTTATCCCCTTCCAGCAAAATCTTGTGAGGTCTGTTTGGCCAGACCCCTACCCTCTGTAGTTCACCCAGTTTCTCCCCACCCACTCTTGTCCAGCTGGCCTGGGATTGCCTTAGCCTGCCTTCAGCAGGATCCTCACAGGTCCGCGTAAACAGATTCTCCTCCCTCTCCTATTTTCTGTGATAACATTTTAATTCCTGACCCCTACTTCCACCCTGCTCCTCAGCTATAAATTCCCACTTTTCCTTGTGTTTGGAACTGAGCCCAATTCTGTACTGAACTCTCTTTTCACTATAACAATAGTCCCCAAAGAAAATCTGTTTTCCAAGATTAATATAGTCCAGCTCTGATTTACTCTGCAGCTGTTATCACTGTGGCATCTGATCCCTTTAGATCTTGGAAGCTAAGCAGGGTCGGGCCTGGTTAGTGCTTGGATGGGAGACCACCTGGGAACACCAGGTGCTATAGGCTTGGTACTCTCCCCAAAGACAATCAGCCATTGAAAACCCTATGAATAGCACAGAAGCACTGACAAAAGTGTTTCTTTTGTTGTATGTAGGGTCTCTATGAGTTGGACACCAACTCAATGGTACCTATCTACAACAACTCTGATTTTTCTTTATCACTATAGAGTGACTATATATTTGAAAATAATGATAAAAAGATATTGTGGGTTGTTTGCCCTTTCCTTTTATTTACATGGAATTTTGCTTCCCAGCCTCATCTTCACAAAACATATTTTCCCTATCCTTCCTTGTCCCCATTTCTCATCTCCCTGCCCTGTTAGAATAACACCCCATACTTTAACATTTTCCCTCCATGTATGAATCCATCAGAAGAATTAGAGATGAAGCTAGGACCCACCTAGAATCAAATTTTCCTTTGAAAAACCAAACGTCCAGGCTCTGGCCCTCTGTGCCTGAAATGTGGTGCATTGCTGGAACTTTCCACAGACTTCGGGTTATTTTAGATTGGCTCCTACCTGGGTCTCAGGTCTTTGGCTTTGTTTCTGACTTGAGACCAATTGAACACCATCCTGATTTGGAAAGAGAGTCAACTCACGCTAAAAAGTTCCCTGATAATGTGGAGATGCAGAAACACCTGCATCTCCAGGTTCAATGCAGCACTGTTCACAATAGCAAGGGTATAGAATCAACCAAAGGGCCCTTCAGCAGAAGAATGGATAAAAAAACTATGGTACATATACACAATGGAATACTACTCAGCAATAAAAAAGAAATGAAATAATGCCATTTGCAGCAAAATGGATGGAATTGGAGAAAATTATTTTAAGTGAATGAACACAAGCTCAGAAAGAGAAATGCCACATGTTCTCACTCATATGTGGGAACTGAATCAAAATTACAAGAAGGAAAAAAATCCTAAGCTAAAGTTGACTTAACAGAGAAGGGACAATTTGGGGACCAAAAAAGGAAGGAGGGATCTAGAAAAAGGAGGAAATCCTGGCACAGGAGAGGGGAGAGCAAGAACAAGGAGGAATGAGGAATGGGGGAGGGGGTGACCTCAGGGTGAACAGCCCAACTTTAATAGTCTTGGAAATAATTATTGTTGTTGTTGTTGTTAGGTGCCATCGAATGGGTATCAGACTCATGGCGACCCTCATAGGGTTTTAATGGCTGTTTTGGGATTGCCTTGGGAGTGGATTGCTATGTCCTTCTCCCATTTTTGCTGTGCTGGGAATTGAACCCGGGACCTCAGAGACTACAGCGCAGCGCTCTACCAGCTGAGCTAAATCCCAGTCCAGAAATAATTATAATTATACCAATAATACCAACGAATGGTATTAATATAGATGGACTAGAAAATTCATGTAATAGCACTGACAATGTAAAAAGGAAGTTCACTACAGAAAAAGTTTCAATCTTAAACAGAATTGGAACCCAAGGATATATAGAAAAATATTACCATAAAAAGACAAGCAAATGGAAAAGAAATCTTTGGTGGGGGGTGGGATGGGGGAGGAAGTCCACAAGAGGGTAAGAGGGAACTTATCTGTGTAATGCACAGCAAAATGCGTGTATGGAAATGTCACAATGAAAAGCATGTCAGAATGAATCACATTAAGGTGTACATTAAAAATTTCCAATAACAAAAAAAGTTCCCTGATAACATCCACCAGAAGCTATTCCCAGTGCCAAAGCTAAGAGGAAAACTTTTGGATTAAAGTTAACGATCTGACTTTAAAAAGAGCAGCTCAGGGGCACAATTCTGTTTCTTAACTCAGGTAGGCAAGAAACATATTCTTTCTATCACTTAAATCAGCTTCCAAGACTCATCAGAAAAGCCCGCATCCACGACAATCCAGAGGTCATTGCCTCTGCCCCTCCTGGGAGACACAGGGAATCCCAAGACTCCTTTGGTCCCTGCGTATAAGGGGGTCCTTCTACCCTCCTGGCTGCCCTGGCTGCTGCTGGCTCAGCCCTGTGAAAACCTGTGGTCAGGTACAGCCCAGGGCTCTATTTTTCCCATGATGGCTGTGGGTTATTTTGACGTTTGCTGAATCTGGGAATGCAATGATCCTCTTCGTGGCCCGACCTTGCAAGTCCCCTCACTGGTCAGCATCCTTGCTCTCTCACCTTCTCTCTCAAGCATCACAGAAGACATTCCAAGGGCTGTGGGGGCCCAAGAGTTCCTGGGGCCCTTCTGCTGCATGCTACCCTGCCCTCCCAGCCAGAGCATCTTAAAGCATCATCTCCCCTGGGGCTGAGGCTCATGACTTCTACTGTGAGTGGTGGCCCTTGTCCAGGCCATAATTTATTCAGGCAAGAAGTTGCAAAGCCTTGAAATGTGCTGGGAATATTGGGGGAAACAAGAATGGGTATTGGAAACAAAACCAATGCCACACATTTCTCAATGTATACTCTGAGATAGATAGAGACAATGGAGCAGACTTTGTTGGTGGGAAACAGCCTTTTCTGCTGGGCCTCACTCTTCCATCTGACCGCAGGACCTCAGGACGCTCACTCAGTTGGGAGTAGACAAAGCCCCCAGGGAATCCATCACTGAGCTTCTCCCCCTTCAAACCATGTTAATAGAATGCAGTGGGTGAACGTAGGAGCTTGGGGCACCAGTTTCCTCTAGAGTTCCCTGCAGGTGGAATCCATGAAGGCAGGGCCTTGCTGAGGCCAGGTGCTGCCCAGGATAAGGAGGGCTGGAGTTCAGGACGTGTGTGGTGGGCGGGGGAGCTTGCTTAGTGGTGTTCACTCAGTTTGGTTAACTCCAGGTGAGAGCTGGGTCCAAGGCACGGTGTTTCCTGTGCATTTGTCAATCTCAGGATGTCCTGGAAGGTGCTGGTCTCATTTCCAAGGGAGCTTCCAAGCCCTCACTGCTCACATGGGCAAGGCACAGCTCTGCTCCATTCTTCCAAGATGCAGCGAAGCTGGAGAGGAGTTTGTCATATATCACTTCTGATGAAATCTAGAAGAATAATACTTCAGCTACACTGGAAATGGGGCTGGGATTTAGCTCAGTTGGTAGAGTGCTGCGCTGCAGTCTCTGAGGTCCCGAGTTCGATTCCCAGCACCGCAAAAATAGGAGAAGGACCTGGCAATCCACTCCCAAGGCAATCCCCAAACAATCAGCCATTGAAAACCCTATGAGGGTCGCTGAGTCCAATACTGACTCGATGGCACCTAACAACAACAACAACGCTGGAAATGCAGAGAAGAATAGCACTCGGCCATTGGCCTCTCGTATCAGCCTCTCTGCAGGTGTGGAAGGAAAGACGCTCTGCAATGGTGGCGTCTCTGTGCTTCCTCGGAGCCTCTCCGCAGCTAGCTGCAAGCTCAGCTCTGCACTGCACTGGCCGCATCATGTGGTAAATAAAGAAGGCCGGAGACACAGAGCAGCAAATTCTGAAGTACCTCTGAAGGACTGGAGGAGCAATGCTTTATTCAAAAGGGTTGAATCTGGATCCTAGTACCCAGTCTGTGAGCTTCCTCCTCAGGGGAAGTCGGCTTGCTTGGCAGCAAGGGGCAGGATGCTGTCCAGTAGCTGTCCTAGGGGTTGGACCATTCCGCCCCATGTCCAGACTGTGGAGTAGAGCAACCGTGGGGCCAAGTGTCTTTGCAAATAGCAAATTCAATTACTAGCGTCTCCAAAGCTGTCAGAACATGCCACAGTACATTAGTTACGTGTGGGTTTAGTGTTGGTGGGTTCAACTCAAACCACGGAATCTCTTAATCCTCAGGACAGAGGGAGCCATGGGCGGGTTTGCTCCACCCAGCCTGCCCAGCTGCCCAGAAAGAGCTTGAGAAGTGAGAAATTACTGCTTAGGCCACTTGCCATGAATCCTACGCGAAATTTGCTTAGACGTGAATCTTGGATTTTAAAATGGCTGATTTGCTTTCATCATGGCTCAGAAAAATATATGCACAGATCACTGATATTCAAGGGAAGAAACCATCCCATTCAAAGGCAAGAGGGAAGAAAATACTTTGTGGACCTGAAGACAGCATATGTGAACCTACAAGCCGCCCTTTTCCCAGGGCCTGAATCCCCTGCTAGGTAATTGTCTGTTGTTGTTGGATGCCCTTGAGTCAATTCCTACTCATAGCCACCCTAGTGGACAGCAGAACTAAACCCTCCCTGGCACTGGGCTATGCCAGGCACTATGTCCGTGCTTCTCTGCTAGTCATAGCATTTTCAGTGTCTGATTATTTCAGGAGTGGGCTGCCAGGTCCTTCTCCTGTTTCTCGGGTGCTCAGGAATCGAACCCAGGGCCACAAAGAGTGCAGAGCGGCACTCTACCAATGAGATAAACTCCAGCCCCAGACCGTCCGCAGTTTCCCTTAGGAAGACTCTAAAGCAAGGCTCTTGGGGAGGACGCAGTTTGTACTAGGCAGACGCTGTCAGTAAGCTGTGTAGCTAATGCAGCCCGAGTCTAGAATTTCCATGCATGTGGACACACATACATACACACGTATGTACATGCACACATACATGTACACCTATGCACACAGGACATACATGAGCATGCACACACGGGCACACACGTACACACATGTGCACGTGCATCCATGTGTGTCCACACGCACCTGCACACACCCACACCTCTTCCATCTCAGGGGCTACTGCACAGGTCAGGGGCAGGGGGGCCTTTGTTCCCTGTCTCTGGCCCCTGCAGCCCCTCTGTCTTAAGTGAGACAGACTGCCATGGAAGGTCTTGCCTAAAGGGAAAAGCACCCACTTGCTTTAAATATCAGGGGAAAAGTCAGTGCTTTGATGCAACAGGAAACCCCAGTAGGTGGCAAGGAATGGCTAACACAAGGACACAGAAAATCCCATCGTGACAATAATGTCATGTTACTCAGCCCCTCCCCCGGCTCTCCCATCTGCAGGGGTCGTGCAAGCCTCCCACGGGGTGTCTGGGATGTGTCACCAGCAGTGAACAGCAGGCCAGGCTCAGGCCCTTTTAGTCTCTGCTCTGGAATGTGTTCAGGTCCCCCCACTGAATTATCACTACAAAGCAGTTTCCCTGCAGATAGGCTCATGTCACCTCACGTTCTCTAAGTCATGTTAATTAATTTGACTGAGACTCCCAGTTACCCAGGCAGATGTTGAGCTGCTGTTCGGATGGTATTTAAAAAGCTTTCTTCTTGCCCTCGATGATCAAAATGCCAACAGTGCACAGATTGTTGCTTCCTCAGGTCAGAAATACATCAGGCTTGCGACAAGTCACTGGTGAATCTTAGCAAGAGCTCCATGACCTGGCTTAGAGGACATCATCATTTTCGTGGCTTCTTGATTGAATATCTGTCTCCCTTTATTAAACACGGGTCCATTGCTCATGAGGCAGAACTCCCCTCCCCAGCTGCCTCGTACACAGCAAAGACAGGACAAAAGAAAGGTTCTCTAGAGATAAAACTTGCGGCAGGGAGAGAAATACACAGTTTTCACAGAAACGAACTGAAGAAACTAAATGAAGGTTAATTTGGGAGGTGTGAAAAGGTTGACCACGTCCTAGTTAATCCACGTTGAAGCTCGTTTGCAGGGACCTGCCCCCCCACACACATACACACCACGCTGGGCTGTGTTCAGGGCTGCTGTGAGGTTTCTATACTTCTGGTTTATGTTGGGGTGAGATGGGCAGACGTGTGGGAGATTGGAGGACTATGAAATCCAGTTCCAGGACCAGTTCCAGAGCCAACAGAGCCAGATCAAGGAATGTGCAGATGCAGGACACCCACTGATCAAGAAAATCAGTAGTGCTGGGCGCAGTGGCGCACACCTGTAATCCCAGCGGCTCGGGAGGCGGAGGCAGGAGGATCGCAAGTTCGAGATCAGAGGCAGTCTGTGTAACTTAGCGAGACCCTGCCTCAAAAAGTTAAAAAAAAAAAAAATAGGCTGGGGTTGCAGCTCAGTGGTCCAGCAGTTGCAAAGCATGCAGGCGCGAGGCCCTGGGTTCAACACCCAGTACCAAAAAAAAAAAAAAAAAAAAAAAAAAGAGCAGTAATGACGGTCCCGGAGCAGTCAGGAGGCCTGCATTTTCTCTTAGAACTGGATGGAGGTGTGAAAAGGGTGGAGTCTGAGTGCCACGCTGGGCTCCTGGAGAAAGGGGTATCAGACATAGAGAAGGGGGTTTGTGCTGCCAGGGATCTGGGGCTGCATCATGATGTGAGTGTCTGCGCCAGTTTCCTGGGAGATTCTGTGGGCAAGTGTGGAGGTGGAATGGCTCCGAACCCCACAGTGAGCTGCTCAGAAGGTTGAGCGGAAGTGGTATTCGGACAGCACGTTCGTTCCCCCCCAGCCCTTGGCAGGGCAGATAGAAGGGCTCAGGCAGACACAGCAGCAGGCAGGAAGGAGGGGAGGCAGCTCTATCCAGTACCAAAGGCTTGCAGTGGGGATGTGGGTTCCACTTGGGTCCTTGGGATGAAAGGGAGGTCAGAAGGGGAGCCGAGTGCCCAATGGGGGAGGAATGTCAGGGGTGGAGCAGTGAGGCAGAATTCTCTAGGGCTCCAGGGGACACAGCAGTCAGGAAGCAGGCACCTGTTTGATCATGGGTACTTAGAATACATTAACATCAAATGGTGTTTATATTCAGATAGTCTGATCCTCTCCTTTGAAATGAAATGGAGACCACTGGAACTGAGGGTGAATGCACAGCTTTGTTCTTCTCCACAGAGACTCACTCTTTATATAAACTCAACAGTAATTTGACTCGAGTTGGGAATCCTGAGAAACACTCACCTGTGGGGGTGCGCACACCCATCCACCACACACATACCCACTGGGCACCCTGGAGAAGCAGGGCTCCCATGGGCACTTGCCAGCAGGTCTTTTCTAAGCAGGGCCAAAGATTCTGAATATTTTGACGCTATCACCCCTCCCCGCCCCATCCCTCTCATTTTGGAGTAAGGCTTGTTGAGAGCAGGGACGTCCAGGAATCATTTGCCCCGTACTTGGCTGCCTGGCAGATCCAGGCCAATGTCGGGGGTGATCACCACTCACAGTCTCCCAAGTGACCCAAGCCCATTGTGCTGGGGGCTGTTTCCTACCCAGCTGGCTTGGTCAGTATCCACACGCACACCCGCTTTTCCAAGACCCTCACAATTGTCCCCGCCTACGTGATGAAAGTGGACAAAGTCAACAGGGCCAACACTGTGAACAGGAGCCATGTACCTGGGGTGCTGTCTGCCCCCGTGGTAGGTGGGGCTGCCACCAGAGGGGCCAAGGGGAACAGCAAGGGTAGCTCCAAGGGCCACCGAAACCAGGGCCCTGGCCCACTCCAAGTGATAGGCAGATGCCTTGGATAACTCATAAGCCCCTCATCAGTGAGGTAATCCTCTCGGCTGGAAATTCAGATGTGTTGGGACCCATCAGAGAAGGGTTTGGGGGCACTAACCAAAGACTTGCCTGCAACCATACCATTGTGGCATCAGATCCCCTCAGATCTTGGCAGCTAAGCAGGGTTGGGCCTGGTTAGTACTTGGATGGGAGACCGCCTGGGAACACTAGGTGCTGCAGGCTTGGGAGAAGGACCTGGCAACCCACTCCCAAAAAACAATCAACCATTGAAAACCCTATGAATAGTAGAGAAGCACTGACATAGTGCCAAGCATGGCACAGAGTAGGGGAATGTTTCATCTATCGTATGTGGAGTTGCTTTGAGTCGGACCTGACTCAACGGCACCTAACAACAATAAACCAGAGACTCAGCCCTCAAGTGAACTGGGATTACCCTGTTCCAGACCCTGATCCACAGCCCCAAGTCTTGAGCAACTCAAGAGAGCTGAGGGTATAGATTCTATCAGTGAGTTCAAGTTTAACTATAGAAGACCAATGCTCCAGCTCAAAGATCGGCAGAGAAGTGGCATTCCTTCTTACTCCACTGTTTGGCTCTATGCACGCCTTCTTTACAAGTTGGATGATGCCTGCTCACATTAGGGAGGGCAATCTGCTTTACTTGGCCCACCATTCACACATTCACCTCATCCAGAAGCACCCTAGCAGACACATCCCGAATAATGATTAGCTACATATCTGGGCACCTTGTGGCCCAATTAAGTTGAAACAGAAAATTTACCTTCACAAATAGTGATACACAAACAACAACAAAATGCACTTACCAAAATCATACACATCTAGGCAGAAATATCTGTGATGGCATTATAATTTGATATAGCAAATATTACTTATTGATACTAGATCTTGATCGACCATAAGATTTATTGTCTTATCTCACCAAAATGTGTTCTTTCACCACTCATTTACAATTGATATAATTGAAAGCAATGTCAGTTGCTATTGGTAAATACAAGGCTTGAAATAATTTTAATCATCGTTTAAACTGGAGAAGGGCATTTATGCTAACAAAAATGTTACCGAGACTGTGAAGAAAGCTGCACTAACTGTGACCACCTTGGAACAAATTTCCGATAAATGATTTCAAAGGGTACATCTTAGTATACCTCGAGTAGAGTTAATAATTCCTGTAGAACAAATTTCCTAAAAAAGTTTAACTCACCACACAAATTGGCTTCATGTTATTTTGGATTGAATTGTAACTGTAGATGTGATGGCATTTTAAAATTTCCTCAAATGTTCCCTCTAACTTGTGAAGGCTGTACAAAAAACTCTAAGTGGCTTCAAGATTTCTGCATAACTCAAATTTCTGTTTATGCATCCTGTCAGGGTATTTTCCCAATTACAAGGAAAAATTAATTTGAAAATTGTCTTCTTTGCTCATAATTAAGTTATCCAGAGCCTCTGATGAAAATAGTGGGCTTTTATTTCCATACCCTGTGCCAATCATTAATTCTTATTTCGAATAGTAACGTGGGCATTTGCTTTGTAGTACTGTAGCAATCTTAACTACGGATTCCTAATTCTTAGACGACTCCTGGAACGCTGGCATGCTTTATCGCGATGTCTCTGCACGCTCCTTCGCTCTGCGGTGATCTGCTCCAAGACTGATAGGCTGAACCCAGAAGTGCCTGCGCTTGATTCCGCCAGAGCCCCACGTGCAGCCTCTTCTCCCCCGGGATCTCGCATGCTGTTCCTGGCAGGCCAGCTGCTGCTTCTGCTGCCTCCACTGCAGACACCCACAGCAACCAGCCGGATGGGAGGCCCAGATGTGCACTTGAAACCCAGCCCAGCCCGCGGAGGCCGCAGGCACACTCTGGGGAACTGTTTGGTGCACACGCTTTGGGCCCAACACATAGGCCTGAGCCTGTGTGGGGAGGTGTTACCGCTGCATGCCGCTGCGGGTCACGTGCCTTCTCTCCTCATACTTTACTTAAAACACACAAATATGGCGGGGCACAGTGGCGCAAGCCTGTAATTCCAGCGACTCATGAGGCTGAGGCAGGAAGATTGCAAGTTCGAGGCCAGAGGCAACCTGCACATAATTTAACGAGACCCTGTCTCAAGATAAAACATAAAAAGGGGCTGGGGGTGCAGCCCAGTGGCAGATCTCGGAAAATATGTGCAAGGCCCAGGATTCAATCCTCAGTAATGGAAAAAAAAAAAAAAAAAAAAGAATCCCACAAAGTCAAAAGTCAAAAGTTTGAGAATTTCCACAGAAAGGCAGCAAAGTGTCAAACTGAGTGGGAGCAGCCTGCCGAGGGCAAGGGCCCCCGAGGCGAGCCAGGACGCTGGCCCAGGCTGCAAGCCTGCAAAGCTGTCCATGTCTCCAGCCCTTGCAGAGATGTTTTCCAAAGCTGGCAGCTAGGCATTGGACCCTCCATGCATCCTACTGCGTTACTATGTGTGTTTTTGCAGCACCTACTGGCTAGCCACTCCTTGGCTTATGAAAGGGCTATACCATCCTGATGGAGTGCTGGGCTTTCTTGCACTTGGAGGATCAGTGCTGGTTTTCTCATTCCAGACACCTTGGTTCCACCACTGGTTAAGTCTTTCTCTCTGGCACGGCTCCAATTTCACCACCATTTCCTTGCAATCACTTTGCATGCATTGTAGCTGGTAAGAGCCCCGGCTGCTGGCACTAAGATACTTTATCCCATAGAACAGCCATCGTGGTAATATGAGTGTGGAGTAAGGCAATATTAGAGCTACTCTAGCCCAGTCAGATATTATAAGCATAATATCATAAACATAGATTACATCCACGTGCATTTGACTATCTGTGCTGGAGCATACCTATGCACGTGTCTGCTCTGCCCCTGAAAAGCTGCATTACACTTTGTTGTAAATGTGATGCTCTTGTCCTATATAAATGAAGCTCTAAACTGGTTTTCTCATTCCAGACACCTTGGTTCCACCACTGGTTAAGTCTTTCTCTCTGGCACTGCCCCAATTTCACCACCGTTCCCTTGCAATCACTTTGCATGCGTTGTGGCTGGTAAGAACCCCAGCTGCTTTTTCTGGGGTCAATTTTCGTGTTCTGAGTGGGCAGTTTAGAGCTTGTGACATAAAAGACATTGACTGATGAGCTGGCTGCTTCTACACATGTCCGTTTTTGCAAAGGCAGTTGCAAACCCTCCTTAAGTAGATTCTGCAGGCTTTTCCTGAAAGACAACTTAAGTACTTTGTTATTAAAGGAATTTCCATCTGGATGTGGCCAGGCTCATTTTGGTTTGAAACTAAAATAACCCCCAAAGGTCATGTGTTTAACTGCTTGCCCCCCAGTTGGTGCTGCTGGCCTGGGGAACTATGGACCCTTGGGAGGTGGGACTCAGCTTGCAGAGGTGGGTCCCTGGGGGCAGGCCTTTGGAGGTTTTACCCAGACCCCCAGTTCCAGTAGCTCTCTCTGCCTCCTGATCACCAGGATGTGAGCTCCTCTGCCTCAGGCTCTGCCACCTGTCCCACCACCATGGCTGCCCTCCCTCTCTGGACTGAAATCCTCTGAAGCATGAGCCCCAATAAATCTTTCCTCCCATAAGTTCTTTCTGTCAGTTATTTTGCCATAGCGACTGACACACAAGCTAACAGAAGGCCTTAATCGATGTCACTTTTATGAGGCATTCTAAAGTAAATTACAGACATCAGTCCCCTGTGCCCGTTACTACTGTGACATGCGGGCTGGGATTTAACTCAGTTGGTAGAGCTCAACTCTGCAGTCTCTGAGGTCCCAGGTTCAGTTCCCAGCACTGCAAAAATGGGAAAAGGATGTGGCAATCCACTACTGAGGTAATCGCAAAACGATCAGCCATTGAAAACCCTATGAGGGTCGCTATGACTCAGATGGACTTGAGGGCTCCTAACAACAACTGTGACTTGCACATCATTGACTTGAGTTCAGTATTTATCCGCTCTGTGTTTTGATAGCAAAGTTTGCATAAAGTAAAAAGCACAAATCTTGAGAGGATCATTCGGTGAATTTTGAAAAAAAATACATCTGTGTCAGGCAAATTTCTGTCAAGAGTGCTGGGCGTGGTGATGCACACCCATAATCCCATGCCTTGACAGGGGGAAACAGCAAGTTCCTGAGCTTGTGGCCTGGGCTACTTGGTCAGACCCTGTCTCACAAAAGTAAGCAAAAGGATTCCTATCAAGCTATGGAAGTTCACTGTCACTCGGGAAGTTCTGTCATGCCCTTTCCCTGTCACTCTCAGCCACCTTCCCTGTCCCGTCGGACCACTGTCCTGATCGTAGCCACGGTTCACTTCTTTCCGTTGATCAATCCCTTCCCATCCTTCTTGTCCTACTGAACAGACAGAATTGTATGGACTTGACTTTCAAACTAAGGAAACTTGAATATTTCATTGGATGCTCATTTTATAAGTTAATATTTAAGGGCAATTTCTAATGACAACAAAGCAATTGCCTCAAGAAAAATGCTAAAGAAAGCCTCTGATGTGTCTGAATCAAGGGCAGGCTCTTGAAAAGAGGAAGGTTTTAGCAGAAGGGAGCAGGATTTATTGGTTCCCTGGAGGTAGCTTGACTCGTTAGCAGAGAGAAAATAGACAAATTCATCTGTTGAATATCTCCTGAGGGGAAATCAGAACAGCTCTATCTTTTCATTTATCCATGACTCGATGGTGTTTTCCTCCCTCACATCAGAGGACGGCAGAACATTTTTTCCCACACGGCTCTGCTTGAGTTCTTCTTCTCTGTTTTATGTTCAGAAGGTGCCTGTCAGGAACGACAGAGCTCTCTGCAGGCTGCACGATTTAATCAGCAAAAGTAAATGCTCCAGAATCCAGAGGCTTTCAAGGCCCTGCTTCCTGGAGAACACAGAGGAGTTAGCGTAGATCATCTCCAGTGAGCTACCCTGGCAGGGCCAGAAATAGAAATGCAGTGGGCAGGTAGCAAAACACATGAACCGTGCCCCTCTTTTCTGTTTGTTCTGCTCAGCAAGTCATTTGAAACTAGAACACTGTACCTGCCAACATCCTAAAGTGCTGGCCCAGAACAGAGGTCCCACACCTTGTTCAACCTCAAGAAGCCACTATTCTGGATAATGTACGTTGATCCACCCATTTAGTCACTCATTCATTCACCTATTTATTCGTTTCAAACACTTATTGCCTCTCCCAGCTCCCCATTTCCTTAATACCACGGATTCAAGGTTAGAAGTAGCCCCTGATACTTTTGTGGGAGACCATGATATGCCTCCCCAAGATTCAAAGGGTGTTGGAGTTAAAGGTAACTCAGAAGCAGATGCAAAAGAGCTCTCTGTCCTCCCTCTGTTTGCCTGGAAGTAGGACATGGATTTACAAAGATACACAGATCCCTGTTCCCCATTTCTACCCACCAGGAGAGCAAAGATTAGCTCCTGAGGACAGCTGTAGACCCTTGGCAACTTTGAGCTGAGAGAGGAGTCCATATTAGCAAGCTTCGCAGCTAATCTTTATATACCATCTTACCTTCCCCTAGGTTTGCATCTATAGAGACTCAAAGTCCTCTTCCTCTGTCTTGTCATTTTTTTAAATCTTGGTGCTTTGCTGATGTAAGAGCCCTAGTCACCAGCCACTGCTCTGAGCTACCTTTCACTGAAATTCCTTCAGTAGGATGTGTACTGCATGCTAATAAACTTGCTTCTTTTTCTTTTGTTAATTTGTCCTCTGTCACAGTCTGTCCCAACTATGGACTTCTAAGGGTTAAGCAGAAATTATATTTCTGCCCAGAGACCTTCCTTTACTACAACAGCCCATCTGCTGCTGACTCCTGACTCCTGCCTGTTTGCTCTTCTTATATTTCTAGAATGTTTGTCCCCATTCATTCACTATGTAAATAGCAATGAGTATCTGCCATATCCCTTGTGTTTGCTACACAGTATACCCAAGGGCACAATAGCCGCCATTTTATAACACTTATCACTCTGGAAATTTTTCACAGAATTTAGGATTATTTGATTAATGTCTGTTTCAGCTTTTAATAGGAAGCTCCCTCAGGGGACAGTGCATTAAATGTAATTTAAAATTATTGCATTGATAAATAAAATCATGAATAATTTCTATGCATTTGAAAGTTGTCCACACAGAGAAGACATGACAAGCCACTGCAGTGGATGAGATCACCTTGGGGGATATAGAAAGAATAAGTCTTGGCACCGGAGCCATGGGCTAGATTTGCTGTGCATTTGTAGAGCTCACAGAAGAAGCAGAGACTGGCAAGAAAACAGGAGTGGAGCAGCTGGGGAGGCAGGAAGAAGACCAAGGGAGAGCTGTGTCTCCTTGCTACCCTTTGGATCTTCTATGTTCCCTAAGGGCCCATGTGCTAAAGGCTTGATTAGCCCGTCACGCTATTGGGAGGTGGTAGGCCCTTTAAGGGGGGGGCCTAGTGAGGGGAAGTGAGTTCATTAGGTAGCATGCCCTTGAAGGGGATATTGGGACCCCACCCCTTCCTCTCCCTGTTTTACTTCCTGGCTGCTCTGAGGTGAGTAGCTTTGCTTTATCATGTGCTCCCTGCCATAAGCTGTTGCCTCACTACCAGCCCCAAAGCAGTGGAACCAGATGACTATGGACTGAAACCTCTGAAACCATGATCCCAAATAAACCTTTCTTCCTTTAAGTTGACTTATCTCAGGCATTTTGTCACAGCAACAGAAAGCTGACTAATACATTCTCATACCAGGTAAGTAGAGTGTGCTAAAGAGAGAGAGGCCAACTCTCTAGAATGCTACAGAGTGTGATAGTATTTTAGGAAATGTAGAATCAGAGGAAAAGAATTAAAAATGAAACATCTAAGACATACACTCTCACACAAAATGATGTTTGAGAAATATTCTTAGAAAACTCCTAGATACTGGGAATGTAATATGTGTGTGGCTTGGCATGTGTGTGTGTGTATGTGTGTGTGTGTGAGAGAGAGAGAGAGAGGGAGAGAGAGAGAGAGAGAGAGAGAGAGAGAGAGAGGAAGAGAGAGAGAGATAAAAAGAGAGATAGAGAGAAAGCTGTATTTATATGTGTATCTGTAGATCTTAGAGATAAAGAGATGATTAAGATAATAAAATAATCATCAAATCTCTGCAATGCATATTTTATCAGCAGCTAATAGAAGACAGGTTTTTGTTTTGTTTTTTTAGTTTTTAAATTTTTTTAGATTTTGTTATTGCATCATACAAGCCATAGACGCATTTTTCCAAATGTAATAAGTCACTAAATAATCTCAAAAGAATTCTAAATTAGAAGTGAATAAAAATCAGGTAAGTTATTACTTAATAAAGAGGAATTATTTTCAAATCTCAAAACATGCAACATATGCTTAAGGAAGGAAGCTCTTGATAAATATTTTGAAAAGAAGCTTTATTTCCCGCAGAAATTATTTTTTTATTGATTACAAGTAGCAAATCTAGTTTCCACAAAAATTGTCAACAATTTTCACGATACAGCAAGTTGATGTGTATTAAAGTCATAGGTGCCCTGTAACATACCCCTGGATCTGCCTGGAGCCTCTCTGAAGGGGCATGACTGCCCTAGAGATAGCTGTGAGAGTCCTTGGGGCTCTTAGAGTCCTTGTGGCCACCTACCAGTGACCAGTGAAGAGCCCACAGCCAGTGCTGGCTCACTGCTTTCTGCAGCAGATCAGCATTTCTGTCTCCCTTGTGTCCTTCTCTGAGGCAGTCCACAATCTTCCAGGTCTGCAGTTCCAACTGTGCATGGCCTTCTGTGCTCTCACCTGAAGGTTTTCATAAAAAAGCTCGGGTTGGAAAATAATCTAGACAGAAAACAGTTTTTATATACTCCAAACGACACCCTCCAGGAGTCACTTGCAGAGTCAAATCACAACATAATCTTTGAAATCAATGTTCAGTCAGCAAAAACCTTCCAAAACAACCCTCCCCACAATCTGAGGCAAGCAACCTCCATCCTACCCCTCAGACCCCAGCACAATGTGAAATGATGAAACAGGGCTCAAAGGAAGAAAGACGGACAAAGCGAGTCCATGACACGTAGAGATCAGGAGGCAGAAGTCAATGCCAATACATGAAGTGTGTGCAGCCAGTTCCAGGCTGAGCAACAAGGGCGCTGCCATCATCTGAATGTGTCTCACAAAGTTTATAGGTTGCAACTTAATCCCTAAGGCAATCAAGTTCAGAGGTGGAAACTTTGAGAGGTGATTAGGTCAGGAGGACCCTGTCTTCTTGAATGGATTAATGTCGTTATCAAAGGAAGGGGTTAGGGATCGCAGGCAAGCTCCTGATAAAGTGATAAATTCCCCTCTCTCCCTCCCTCTTATTCTTGATCTTCTACCTTCCACTATGAGCCTGCAGCTGTAGCCCTGTGGCATCCAATCCCGTCAGATCTCGGAAGCTAAGCAGGGTTGGGCCTGGTTAATACCTGGATGGGAGACCACCTGGGAACACCAGAAGCTGTAGGCTTGGGAGAAGGACCTGACAACCCCCTCCCAAAAATCAATCTGCCATTGAAAACCCTATGAACAGCAGAGAAGCACTGACAATAGTGTTTCCCCTGTTGTACAGAGGGTCGCTATCAGTCGGATACCTTCCACCATGAGAAGGTGACGCAAGAAGGCCCTCACCAGATGCAGTCCCCTGTTTGCCGAGCCTCCAGAACAATAAGCCAAACAAACTTCAAATTGTTTACAATTTACCCAGTCTGTGGTCTTCTGCTATGTTATTATTGTTGTGCTGTTAGGTGCCGCTGAGTCTGTTCAGACTCATAATGACCCTATGTGCAACAAAACAAAACACTCTTCAACACTGTGCCGGACACATGATCTTTTTTTATGTATAAACCCATTGTTGCTGACACTGTGTCAATCCATCTAGTTGAAGGTCTTCCTTTTTTTTTAGTTGACCCACCACTCTCCCAAACAGATGTCCTTCTCCAGGGATGGGTCCCTCATGACAACATGTCCAAAATGTGCAAGACATAGTCTAGCCATCCTTGCTTCCAGGAAACACTCTGGTTGCACTTCTTCTAGGACAGATCTGTTGGTTCTTTTGGCAGTCTGTGGTGGATTCAAAATTCATCTCCAGTATCAGCAACAACAAAAAACATAATGCAAAAGCATCAATTCTTCTCCCATCTTCCTTATTCACTGTCCAGCTTTCACAAGCATATGATGCAACTGAAAATATCATGGTATGAGTCAGGTACATCTTCATTTTCAATATGACATCTTCACTTTTCAACACTTTAAAGAGATCTTTTACAATAGCGTTTCCCAAAGCAATGTGTCATTTCTTCTGCTTCCATGAGTGTTGATGGTGGTCTTCTGCTACGCTGCTGTTGTTGTTAGGTGCCAACTAGTTGGTCTGACTCATTGGGACCCTCACAGGGATTTCAATGGCTGACTGTTTCAGGAATGTCTAAGGAGTGGACTGCCACATCCTTCTCCCATAAGAGGGTGGTCTGTGTAGTAGGTCCTGGGTTGTCTATGCATGGGATCAAATCTGGATCCTACAAAGTATGGAGCAGCACTCTACCAACTGAGCTAAACTCCAGCCCAGTCTTCTTCTATAGCAGCAGAAAATGAGGTAGGAACAGCACTAAGTCCAATTTTCTCCCTTCCACCTTCAACAACTTCCCCTCTGATCCTTCTTACCTATCTAACCATAAACAAGAGCCAAAGGTATATAGAGTTCTATCATGACATTTTGCATTTCTCCTATGTAAGCAATATAAGTCACGATTCATTCACCTCCACTTGCTCCTTTGTTGGTTGTTATGTCTGAAGAACATAGATCTACATCTTTTTGGATAAGAGCAAAGAACTGAAAGAGAAAGAGGGTAGGAAACAGAAGGAGAGAGATGGTGAAATGCTGGGTGTGGGTGACCATTTCCACAGGCACAATAGAGGTCTAATTATCTATAATACCAGAGGGTTTAGATGGAGACATTTCAGATCATGTCTATAAAACCTGTAGGGCTAGAATGACCTATGATCTTTAGAGGTTAAGGTGAAATAAAAATTCAGAAAACAGAAAATACCTTTTTTTTTCCTTGTGGCACATCTGAGCTCAAAATCTTCGGAAATCCCAGCAGCTGGGTGTTGCTTCATTACTGCTGGGGAGAAGGGGAGGTCAAAGCCTCTGTGACACTTTTGCTCCTCTCCTCTCTTAGGAGAGGAGATGGAAATTCACATAAGCGAAACATAAAGAAGCCATCATTCAATCCAGACGCAGCACCTCACCTCTCCAGGGCCTCTGAGAACCTGGCTCACGGGAGAGCTGGGTTTCAGGTTTTGGCTGTGCTCTATCACGGACACGGGAATTCTATGTTGTGTCATGGCTGCTCATCATGAGAAGAAGCCTAGCATTTCCCTAATGAGATACAATTGCCTCCGTGTGAGCTCTGACGACTTTATTTGCACTGAGGGGTGTCGCTGTGCTCACCCTGTAATTACAGTGACACAACAAACCTTGGCAAACACTGGTGCAGCACAGCAGCCTCCGTCGTCATCGGGTCCTGACATGCAAGGATTCAGGCAGGCGGCCGCCCTCTCAGGGGCTGCCTGCACACCTTCTGCGTGGTGAGACCAGCTGTGGCTGTGGAGTCCTGATGCATCCCAGGTCCTCCATGGTAGCTGGAAACCTGACAAGCCAGAGCCCTCACTTAGTAGAGGGACCCAGGACCTAATACCCAGACTGTCTGGACATACTACCTGGATCACTGGAATCTACTACCTGGACCACCCGGACCTATTACCTGGACCACTCAGATCTACTACCTGAACCACCAGGACCTACTAGCCGGACTACCGAGACCTACTAGCTAGACCACCCTGGACCTACTAGCTGAACTGTCCTGGACCTACCATCTGGACTGTCCTGGACCTGCTAGCTGGACCACTCTGGACCTACCATCTGGACCACCTTGGACCTATTATTTGGACCACCCAGACTTATAACCTAGACCACCCAGGACCTACTACCTAGACCACCCTGGATCTATTACCTAAACACAAATGTACTATCTAAACCACCCAGACTTACTACCTGGACCACCCTGACCTACCTGGACTATCCAGACCCACTCTGTAGACCACCTGGACTACTAAACAGATCACCAGACCTACTACCTGGACTACCTGGACCTACTTACTACCTGGACTACCCTGACCTGCCTATTTGGAGCACTCAGATCTACTCCTTGGACCACCTAGACCTATAACTTGGACCACCTGGGACCTACTATATAGATGACCCTTGACCTATTTCCTACCTGGACTACCTGGGGACCTACTATCTGTACCATCCTAGACCTACTACCTGGACCACACAGACCTATTATCAGGACTGCCATAGACGTACTCTCTGGACCATCCAGACCTACGACCTGGACCTCTTGGACCTACAACTTGGAATAGCTGGACCTACTGCATAGACTGCCCAGGACCTACTACACAGGCTACCCACCCACTACCAAGATCACCCTGGACTTCCTGCCTGGACTCCTAGGACCTATTACCTGGACCAGCCAGTCTCACTAGACCTCCCACCACCCCCGGCCTGCTATTGTTAGGTGCTATAAAGTTGGATTCTGCTCATAGCAACCCTTTGTACAACAGAACAAAACATTACCCAACACTGTGCTATCTTTTTATGTTTGAGCCCAATGTTGCAACCACTATGCTTCTTCCTTTTTTGAGTCATGCCACATCAACAAAAGGAGGTCCCAGAGGCTTTATTCCATACTCATCGATAAGGCCAACTTTATTTTGAGGAGGTAACGCTTCCCCAGCCATTTCTTGAATGCCTTCCAGCCTGGAGGGCTCATGTTCTGGACCTATATTTGACAGCACTTCTCTGCTATTCATAGAGTTTTCATTGACTAATCATTTCAGGAGTGGGCTGCCAGGTCATACCTAGTTCACCACAGTCTGGAAGCTCAGCTGAAACCTGCTGGTATCTGAAATACTGGAGGCATAGCTTTTAGCATCACAGTGTCATGGAACCCCCACAGTAGTATGAGCTGATAGACACATGGAGGACCCTGGACCTAGTGCCTCAGAATCTCCTGGGAAGCCCCAGGGATTTGAATGTGGACATGCTTACTATTCATCAGTTTGAGGAATACCAAGGACTCTCCAATGTCCCTCTGATCTCTCTATGATGATCTCAGCTCATTGCTCACAATGCGAGCAAGGGAACAGATACATGAGAATAAATAACTTCATGACATTTATTCAAATCACCAATTCCTTTTTCCCATAACCTTGGTTATACTAAAACCTCCAAAAGAGTCGAGTCTCTGAGTGTTCTGAAATGCCACCTGACTGGGATGAGAAGGACTGTGACTGTGCTTTCAGTCAAAGTGGACTTCAGAGCACCTAACATTTATTTATTCAGAAAAAGAAAATGGAGGCCTTATTCTGTTTTCTACGCTCATCTATTCCATGTCCAGGAAAATCTACCCTACACATAGAAGAGCTTTAGGCTCTCTAGATAAGAAGGTAAGACAAGTTTTCTGACCTCATGACACTTACATCTAATTGGATAGGCAGGGGGAAACACCACAAGGCCAAATAAAAGTGCGTGATGCACCCAGGAAGACTATCCTAAAGGAGATCATGGCAGAGTCAAGCAGCAATAAAAGCAGGAAGAGCTGGGAGCGTGGGACTTCATGAGAATCTGCGAACATGACCAAAAAGGGGACGCACTCAAAGGAAAACAGCAGGGAGGTGCAATATGAAGCAGAAACTGTTCTTTTAAGAAAACATAAATTAATAAAAGCCCCAATAATTTACCCTGGAGAATTTAATTTACCCTGGAGAATCTCAAATGACACATAATGTTGTTCTGCTTTTGAAAGTAATTTGGATATCCTTTGCATATATAAAATTTGAATTTGTGGTATTTTGCATTAATGCTAGTGATCCTGAATAGCTCATATTCAATATGTAATAGTGTATGGGAATAATGACCCAACCAAGAGCAGAAAAACAGCAGGTCCAAGTGACAAAGACAATAAGAACAATAATAGCTCAGTGAGCTAACAAAGAGGAGGAGGAGGAGGAGGAGGAGGAGGAGGAAGAGGTGGATTGAGAGTGGGAATCTATCTGAAGCACCAGTAAAGAACTGGAGTGCGAAGAGAAGACACGCATAGCAGAGGAATAATTTGACTGAGAAGCGTGACTTAGGAATTGGTCACACGCAACAATAGGGAGCCCCTTGACAAGAAGCTACCTTAAACTGTGCATTGAGAGAAACTGAGGGTGTCACACTCACAGATTCTGCATTTCATCCACGTGTAGAACCTTCTGGAAATGAAATCTCAAGTGAGTGACAACCTTTAAGAGATGGTGAGTCAGGACTTCAGTAGGTGGATTCCCCAAGAGCCATCAAGGCTCCCCTTAGTTGGATTCAGAGCCACTGACATTCAACAAGACTTGGATATGAGACTGCAGGGACATCCATGAATCTTCAGATGCTCGCAGTGGAAAGGGCAGCAAAGCCAGAGGCAGGCTGAAACCACAGGGTGGCAAGGGGACCTCTCTTCTCTCAGCCCTCTGCCAATTGATAATCACAAGCTGGCCTCACCCACAGGCAGTCTCACCCCAAAGCGTGAGTCTCCTGCCCCAGGTACCCCTTGATTCTTTGACCAAAGCAGGCTTTTGTTACAGTAAGAAAAATTCTCCTAAGTAAAAATAACTTACTCTATTCAGTAACACTTGGAAAATATTTTCAAAGGCCCATAATACCCAATGCTAACAGGACTGTAAGGAAATTGGCAAATAATTTCTTTTAAAGCAACACTATGCCGCTACCAAAGCCAGACATCTTTTCAACTGGCATTAAAGGAATTTCTTAGTGAAAAGTAAAAAACTTATTTACTAAACCTGAACAACAGACTGTGATTCTGTATTCATACATATGAATACACACACATGAATACACGTGCCCTGTTTAACCATGAATGTATACACATGCATATAAATGTGTTTTTATGAAGTCATTAAAAACACTCCTAGATGTGATTTAACCAAAATGCTGAGATTCTGTTTTAGAATAGTGTGGTTATAAGTAATTTCTGCTTTTTCACATTTTTCTTAGTTTCTCAAAGGTATGACACCTGCCATTAACCATGGATTATTAGTGAAAAGAAGTGTTCTGTTCTAAATGCTCAGAGTCAATATCATAATCATTATTTTAGAAACTTAGCAAAGATGTGTTAAGTGGCTGTCAAGAAGTAGTGCATGCAGGGACTGCAGAGACCAAGCTGGTGGCTGAGAAGAGGTCGAGCCTGCTGTCCCTGGCAGGCAACTGTCCTGGGCCCTACAGATTCAGTACACTACTCACGTGACCTGTCTCTGGCATTAGGGCTCCTTGGGTGTGCCAGGTAGGTATACCACCTATGGCGATGAATGAAACCTTCCAGTGCCTCTCCACCACACTAGGCAACATCTGAGTCCTTTTCAAAATGACTCATTTGAGGAAAGGGATTTTAAAAAGCCAGGAAGTGGGCTGCATGCCTTTTGGCTAGAGGATTCTGGGGTCCTGAGTCTTTATAGGGCAGCTTGGGAGGGGTGTTCTTAGGCAGCGTACACCTTGTTGGCACCACCAGCTCATCACCCATGTTGTTGGGGACATGAAGTCAGTCCTATAACTATTAGAGTAGTCTGTAATTAAGATTCATTCCACAATGAAAATTTCAGTACCAGGTGGCTTCACCAAAGAACTGTAAAAAACAGAAAAAAATCAATGAAGAAATAACGTGAAGCTTACTCATATTCTTTCAGAGTATACCAAAAGAAGGAAACATCTCCAATTCGACTAATGACAATATAACCTGGTCATTAAAACCTGCAGTAATTGTTGTTGTTGTTGTTGTTGTTGTTGTTGTTAAGCACTGTCAAGTCAAGTCTGACTCATTCACAACCCTAGGTACAATAGACAAAGCTCTTTTCAACATTGAGCCATGCCTGGCACCATGTCTGATAGTGCTTCTGTGCTATTCATATGGTTTTTGATGGCTGATTGTTTCGGTAGTGGGCTGCCAGGTCTTTCTCTCAGGCCTACAGCACCCAGTATTCCCAGGCTGACTCCCATCCAAGTATTAACCAGGCCCAACCTTGCTTAGCTTCCAAGATCAGATGAAATTGGATGCCAGGGTTGTATGGCTGAAGGAGCAATAATCATTAAAAGAAAGAAATATTGCAGATTGATCCCTCTCACTAATGTAGATACAAGTATTCTAAGCAAAATAGTAGCAAACTAAATAAATAAATATATAAAAGTGATACGAGACCATAACCAAGTTTTGTTTATTCCAGGTAAGCAAAGTTCATTTGACACTGGAAATTTAATCAGTATAAATTCCTATAATAACAGAATAAATGAGAAAAGTCATGTTTCTCTCTAAAAATTCAAGAAAAAAGTTAAAAGTCCAAACCCTGTGAGATTAAAACTCTCAGTTTACACCTGAAAGAAGGGAAAGTCCTCAATCTGAGAAAGGATGCTATGTTTGTCAGCCTCCTGTCACTATAACAAACACCAGAGCTGGGCACCTTATTGAGAGAAAAGGTTGTGTTGGCCCACAGTTTGGAAGTTTCAGCCCATGATCTTCTGGCACATCATGTTAGGGACACACAGCAAAGTGAAACCATTCCATATCAGAGAGGCAGAGAGAAAAGAGGGTTTGGGGTCCCACAGTTCCCATTGAGGAGCCTCACCAGTGACCTAAGATCTTCCATTAGGTGGCACCACTTAAAGGGCCCACCACCTTCCAATAGCTCCATACTGGGGACCAGTGTTTACCATTTGGATTTGGGGGGAATACTTAAGATTGAAGCTGTAGCATATGCCTACGGCAAATGTCAAACAGATACCATACTGAAGGCTGGGAGTCATGATACATGCTTACAATCCTAGTGACTCGGGAGGCTGGGGCAGGAGGAGCGCAAGTTCAAGGCTAGAGGCAGCCTGCACAAGAATCTGTCTCAAAATAAATAAGGACCCAGGCGCAGTGGCACATGCCTGTAATCCCAGCAGCTCTGGAGGTGGAGGCAGGATTGCAAGTTCAAGGCTACAGGCAGCCTGCACAAGACTCTGTCTCAAAATAAAATAAATAAATAAGGACCCAGGCGCGGTGGCGCACACCTGTCCTCCCAGCAGCTCGGGAGGTGGAGGCAGGAGGATCGCAAGTTCAAGACCAGAGGCAGTCTGCGTAACTTAGCGAGACCCTGTCTCAAAAAGTAAAAAATGGGCTGGGGGTGCAGCTCAGTGGTCCAGCACTTGCAGAGCATGCAGGCGCGAGGCCCTGGGTCCAACACCCAGAACCGCAAATAAATAAATAAATAAATAAACAAACAAACAAATAAATAAGGAGCTAGCCATGCAGCTCGGTGGTGGAGCACTTGCCTAGCATGTAGAGGCCCTGGATTCAAACCCCCAATACCACAAAAACAAACAAACAATCAGGCTGAATAGTCTCCCCAGAGACCAGGAGAGAGATAAATGTTCACTGTGCAGGTTGATCTTCTACGTGAACTTCTGGCCAATGCAATTAACACAAGAAAAGGAAAGAAAAGCTGTTGATATTGAAAAGAAGAAAAACTCTTTCTACCCATGGCTAACATAATTATACAAGTAAAACATAGAAAAGTACACAGAAATAAATTAGCATTTTAATCATTGAAATTAGTAAAGTCTCTAGAGACAAGCTATAAACAAGAATAAATTGAATCCCTACATCTTAGCAGCAGAATATTAGAAATTGCAATTTGAAAATACTTGCCACAATACCAAATCAAATAAATCAAATACCTAGGCCCAAACTCCCAGCTCGTAAGACCTCTCCAAAAAAGACTAAAAAGTATTGTAGAGAGTAATCAACCAAGGTGTAAACCAAAAGTAAAACCTGTTTTGCCCAAGGATCAGAGCCTCAGTTCTGCTACAATGTCACTTCTTCAAGGACTGAGAATAAAACTTGGTGTTGGTCCTGGGAAAACTCCTGGTTTTATTTTTTTGCAGAAGTTGGCAAGCTCATTCTAAAAGCACAAGAGGGAATGCAAAGGTGCAGGGACAATCTAAATAATCTTAGTAAGAAAAGCAGAGTTGGAGACTCACATTGTCAAATGTCCATATTAATTTAAAGATGTGAATAAAATTCACAAGAAGCCAGTGCATGGACTGAGGTCTTACATTTGGATGTAGCAGACCAGACCAGATTAGAACGTAATCCCACGTGCTAGGTACCACGTAATCAAACTGAGCTTTGAAACAGGCCAGTTTTCAAAAAAAACAGGAGCTACACAGCAACCACTCAGAAGGGTTGATTGAGAGGTAAACTGGGCCAGCAAGATAAGGAAATGCCCTCCCCTTCAACCCTATAAGGAAAGTAACTTTGAAATGCTTGCAGCTGTACCATCGTGGCAGCCGATCCTGTCAGATCTTAGAAGCTAAGCAGGGTCGGGCCTGGTTAGTTCTTGGATGGGAGACCACCTGGGAACACCAGGTGCTGTGGGCTTAGGAGAAAAACCTGGCAACCCACTCCCCAAAAACAATCCACCATTGAAAACCCTATGAATAACAGAGAAGCACTGACAATAGTGTTTTGTCTGTTGTACGTAAGGTTACTATGAGTCGGATACCAACTCCACTTCCTGGTTGGCATGTAGTGAGCATTCTTCCTCTGCCACACACTCGCACCACTATGATGTTCTGCCTAAGTGTATGGGAAGAGGCAACCATGGACTGAACCTTTGGAAACTGTGAGTCAAAATAAATCCTTCCTCCTTAAGTTGTTTCTGTTAGGTATTTTGCCATAGCAACAGGAAAAGGTAACTAATACGGATATGGATGAATCACACAAGCATAGCTGGCCAACAAACCAGACAGAAAAAACTGCTTCCTTCATGATCCTCTTTACATTAAGCTCAAAAACGAGCAAAGAAAACATGTGGTCCAGAGGTCTGGAGAGTGGCTTTTCTTGGAGAAGGTGGAGGCAGTCGAGATTGACTGCCACGGAGGTGGCTCAGGGCTGGGACTTATGTCTTACTTCCAGACTCACATGGTAACCACCCAGCTTTGGTCAGTTTATGCTAAGTTGGAATGTTAAGCTTCCTAAAGCATTTTTAAAATGCAGAGAATAGGACAGGTTTATGAAGCCAGGCACTCCCATTTGTGGATGTTTGGCAGCTGATCACTTCCAGTCCTCACCTTCCCACTTCCCCTGGCACCTCTACCTGGGCAAGCTAAGAAAGCCCAGATGTCCCTTCACTCGGCATCTGCAGGAGCGTCAAAGCTCCCGAGCCCCTACCTGCACTAGCGCCCCCACCCTAGGCCACCCCAAACCACAGCAAACACTCAGGCCTGTCTCCTTTCTTACTGCCCCAGGCCAGCTGCATATGTTGGGGTCACCCCGGCAAGTCGTGAACCTTTTCACATGATTGTGTTGTGCAGGGGCCATCTGTCTGAACATCTAAACATCTTTTGGGTGAGGAATTTGCTTCTGCAGAGCAATCACCATGATTTATTGAATAATTCTAAACAACTTACTAGGACAAAAAATAAAAGAAGAATGTATGGAATTGTGTTCATTTTCTTCCATCCTATCCCCATATTGTATAAAAGGAACTGGAGGCAGGTGGATATGCACACAGGTATAGGGTCTGGGTACAAAACAGAAAGAGTATTTTTAGAAGACCTACCAGAAATTGGCAAATAATGTTGCCCTGGAGGAGTGGCAAAAATACATTGTCACAGTAATACTTTCATTAATCATTGGCATTTCATTTCTATTATATTTACTCAGCCTGCAGCCATAGTTCTGTGGTATCCGATCCCATCAGATCTCAAAAGCTAAGCCGGGTCGGGCCTGGTTAGTACTTGGGTGGGGGACCACCTGGGAACACCAGGTGCTGTAGGTTTGGGAGACGGACCCAGCAACCCACTCCCAAAAATCAATCACCCATTGAAAACCCTATGAACAGCAGGGAAGCACTGACAATAGTGCTTTGCCTGTTGTACGTAGGGTCACTATGAGTTGGATACTGACTCCACAGCACCTAACAACAACAACACATTTACTTAATTATTTCTGAAGTTAACAAATGTCTAGTTAGATAAAAAGATGACTCAATCTACCTTTTTAAAACAGAGGAAAGAAAGGAAAATAAATGAAAAGAGAGAAAGGAGTAGAAAAAATTACTCAAAATAAATGAAAGAACAAACAAAAATGTATTCATTGAGAAATGATAAACATTTGAGGGAACAAATGTACTAATTACCCTGATTTGATGATTACCCAACATATATCTGTAGCTTACCATCACACCTGCCCCCCAAATGTGTACAATTACTTTGGTCACTTAAAATAAAATCTTAGAAATGTATGCAGCAGAGTCTAAAATATGTGTCATACAAAACCCTCTTATTTTTATAGGTGCTACAAAAAGAAGCACCTGTTGAGGTGTGAGCCACACATATGACTCAAGGTAAAAATGATTCTCATGTAGCAGATGGCTAATTTATCACTTCTTGCCCTCCTTGGTGAAATATACTCTTAATGAAAAATGTATCCCTTGATACACTTCTATACTTGTATCTTTCTCTACACATGAGCATTCAAATATGGAAGAATAAAATAATTATCACCCAAACATAATCATGCATACTCTTTTGTGGAACACTTTCTTTTACATAAACCATAGTTACTTATTTTTTAGTTACCATAATCATCCACACTACAGTTCTCAAAGCAACAATACTAAAATCAGTATGACCAATGAACAATCAAAAACTCTTGCATATATTCCATTTTTATTGTGGGAAACTTTCTTCACTGATTTCCTCTTTAGGGTAGGATTCAGACACAGTATAAATAACCAACCAGGCTACTCAAGCCTTGAAAAATGGCTGGAGTTAGATGAATGTGGCTCATTATTTCTGAAGTAAAAGGGTACCTGAAGCAGCCGGTCTCCGGGACCACTTCCCACCAAAGCAGTCCAACATCTGGATGAGTAATGGACCTGAGGAAGTGTCTGTTGTGTGCCTCACCCATGCAGCACTAAATGTTACCTCAGACTCATGGTGAGATAAGATAAGACGGAGCCTTGACAGGGGCAATCTACAGCTGTGTCTTGAGCTTCTCTGAGCTTCATCAAATACGCCTTGTTTTATTTAAAAAGCGAATGTTGGACTGAAGATGTGCCTGTGATTACTCTGACCAAACAACAGCGAGCCCATGAGATTTCCAGGTGGAGGCCATGAGAGGTTGGCAGGTTTACCTCCTGATCAGACACTCACTGTGGGGAGGGCCAGCTGCAGTGTCTGTAGCAGAATCCACCGAGGCCACCATTCCTGACCCTCCAGAGCCCAAGCTTCGGAAAGGCTGCATGGAAAGATAGATGTCTGACTAGTCCCCAGCTAATCCTTCACCCTTGCCCACTCTTGTCTTGAGAGTGGAGTGAAGAAGTGGGAGAGAGCCACCTCCAATGTCCCAGCCCCCACAGGTGGAGAAGAAGAAAGGGACCCTATCACAGACCCAGGGACATGATCACAGTCCACACCCCCAACCCTACCCAGACATTAGAGCTGCCCCATATGAAACCCAGGAACCAGTGAAACCCAGGAACCAAGCCACTCCAGAATTTCCCACCCAGGAAATTCTGAGCCTAATTCGACAGTTATTTCACACAGCTGAGTTTTGGGTAATGTCTTATACAGCAATAGAAAATTGGAGCAAAGAGCAGGAGGGGCAGGGTGGTGGGTAAGTTGGAGGGAAAAAGAGGAATCCAGCATGCTCGCCCTTACCACGCCAGCTGAAGCCAACTGAGAGCTGGTGGCAGTGTCTCAGCGCCATTCCTGATCATGTGACCTGGATAAACACCATTAAGCAGAAGAAGAGGCTGATAAAGGGAAGCAAACATGAGCAGAAGGTCAGCACAGAAAGGAGAAGAGCTGTGTTTTGGATGTGGTTTGAGGGTGTTCTTCATGGTTCCTGTGTGGTAGCTCTGTGCTGAGTGGGGATGGGAGAGGTGGTGGGACCTGTGAGGTGGGGCCTAGCAAGAGGTCATTAGCACTAAGGGCACTGACCTCAGAAGGGATCACTGTGGGTTCTGGGAACCCCCAGCAGTTCCTGTGGAAGCAGGTGGTTATATGAAGAGTAGACCCAGCCTTGGAGTCCCTCTGGCTTTCTGTCCCGCCATATGGTCTCTTCTGCACATCCTCCCACTGCTGTGGCTGTGATATCATCCACCATGAGGCGCTCTCCACACCCACACCAAAGCAGCTGCCCCATCTTGGACTTCAAGTGTCTGAAACCATAAGCTACATAAACCTCTGGACTTAACACTGAGACTCAGGAACAGAAGGACATCAAGCTTGTGAGCACAGCCTAGTTCACAGCCTTCTCTCTCTGTTCAGAGCTGCTGAAATGGCCACAAAATAGACTCAGCAAAGCCCTAGGCCAAGGAGCAGTGCAGCATGCAGGAGTGTTCAGTGACTTCTACAGGAGAAACCTAACCTGAGAGACAGAATCAAACTCCTGATAATTCTTCAACCCAGAAAACAAATGAGTAAGTGTGAAAGTACAATTGACAAAAACAAGTGAGAGCTCTAAAGCCAAGCAATAGTCAGTAGGGTGATATTTAAGGGACAATGAAGAGCTAAGGACACCAATTGGTACCCAAGCTAAAAATTGCAAAGAGCTAACTGAACATTCCTGAAAATTGTTATCAATGACACACAGACAGACTACAATGGTAAGACTAAGCATAAAGGAAAAGGACAAATTTTGAACAACTGCACAATAATGAAATGAAAGACCTCTAAACAACAAAAACAATTCTATGGCAGGATAACTGGAGTCCAAGAAACACAACTAAAAGGGAAGAAAAAGTATTCGAAGATAAAAATAAAGAAAGTTTTCTTGAACTGAAGAACTGAATTGATGTATTCAAATCTTTCTGCAACAGAAGGACTGATACTCTAACATATCTTGGTTAAGGTAAGGAAATTCAAGATTTAAATACAAAAATTTCTAATCATAAATTCACCTAGATAAGGGAGACAATTGAGCTTCTCTTACAATTCATTACATAAGCATTGATTTCATTCTAGATAACAATTTGTTGTATGTTGTTAAGTGCTGTTGAGCCTGGTCTTATTCATAGCAGCTCTATGTACAACAGAAAGAAACCCTCCCCGACACAGTGTGATGCCCGGCACTATGTCAGTGCTTCTCTGCTATTCATAAGGTTTTTGATGGCTGATTATCTTGGGATTGTTTCAGGAATGGGCTGCCATGTACTTCTTCCATTTTTGCAGTACTAGGGATCGAACGCAGGACCTCAGAGAACACAAAGCAGTACTCTACAAACTGAGCTAAAGCCCAGCCCAGATGACAATAGAGAGATATTTTTTATTGGAAATTTTTAATGTACAATTTAATGTGTTTCATTCTGACATGTATTTCACTGTGACATTTTCATATATGCATTTTATTGTACATTGACAATAGAGAAATATTAACAGAGGAAAAGGAGATGTGGCATAGAATTTTAGGCCCACACAAGTCATCTGCAACTGGTGAATATGAAACAGAAAAGAAACAAATAATGAAGGTTTGGGGGAACAAAAGCAAAATAAAACCATAAATAAAAGAGACAATAATTTAAAAATCCTGTTCATTGCAAGTAGATAATGTTTGTTGAGGGTTTATGATACACCAGGCTTTGATGTTTTCTTCACAAGAGCCTTGAGAAGTAAGCATCATTTCTATTTTCATTTAACATAAGAGGGATGATTAACAGATATTCAATATTTTCCTTGATAATGAAAAGACCCAATTAAGACATCAATCAAAAAATAACCAAATAAGAAACAGAAAGGTACTTTTTTTTTTAAAGCAGTACACACTCAGAGCCAGGAGCTCTTTAGCTATGGATGTTTTATATTTTATAAAAGCAAGAAAGCATCATCTCTAGATTAAAAGTTCTACAATGAACAATCTAGGACTGTTGTCAATTTGTATGTTATTTGTATATACAATGCTATAAAGGCAATTTATTTCTACTGCAGGCACTATCATGTTGAAGGACCATACTTCTTAGGGACCCCGTGGAATTCTTGCATGGGATTGTCATTTTTCTCTAGGGTTACTGTCAATAGAAAGATAATACTTCCAAATGACTGCCCTGTAGTAGTCAGATGAAAATATATTTAACCATCAAAACAAGTCCCAGATACAAAGCACAGCTCTATATCCTGTAGATCTATATTATAGCAATAGCCTTTAAATTATGTTGCAAATACTTGTGATGAAAATTTAACGATTATTTAAATACCTATATTGAGCATTTGCCTGCAGCTGTACCACTGTGGCATCTGATCCCATCAGATCTTAGATGCTAAGCAGAATCAGGCCTAGTTAGTTCTTGGATAGGAGACCACTTGGGAACATCAGGTGCTATAGGCTTGGGAGAAGGACCCGGAAACTCACTCCACCAAAACAACTAGCCATTGAAAGCCTTATAAATAGCAGAGGAGCACTGACAATTCTGCTTCTCTTTCTGTACATAGGGTCTCTATGAGTCGGACACTGACTCAAGGGCACTTAAGAACAACAACAATATTGAGCATTTGGTATGCCTAAATAATTATAAATTTTGGACCAGAAATTATAGGTCAAATTATTGTCATCTTAAATAATGTACCCCTGAAACTGTTCTTTTGAAATCCTATCAGAAGAGCAAGCCAGATTGTTATCTATGACTTATTCTCTCTGCAAAGATTCATGTAATTATTTTGAGAAACTTCTATAACTTAGTAATTCTGTCTTGCACAATGAGTAGACATATCTTCAAATAGGTATGTTGTGTTGTTGTTAGGTGCTGTTGAGTCAGTGTCCAACTCATAGTGATCCTATGTATAACAGGTGAAACACTACTGTCGGTGCTTCTCTGCTATTCATAGGGTTTTCAATGGCGGATTGATTTTGGGGAGTGGGTTGCCAGGTCCTTCTCCCAATCAAATAGGTATATGTGAATTAAATTGTATAAACTGGAACATTTTCCCATTAACTTACTTTACCCTTTTTCTTCTAAATTGTGCTTCCATGGGTGATCTCCCTTAAATTTTAATTGGATCTTTCTCCATTTCTCCTACTTGCAATCTCCCTGAAACATATACCCAGACACACACAGACAGACACACAAATTCTCTGGAAGAATATTTCTTAAATCATTCTTGGAATGTACATACTCAGTTGTAATTTACTGAGAATGGCTTAGTTTGTATTGGTAATTTCCAGTTGTTATAAGGCAGTGGTCTCTTCACAGAAGTGAAGCTAAAAGGTACCTAAGCAATCAACTAATCAAGCCTTTTCTTTCCCAAATAGGAAAACTGGGCAACAAAGTACAAGATTGTCAAGATTAGAAGGACAACTACAATCCAGAGGCTGTCCCACTCTCACGAGTGGAATTGCCTCCAACACCTGCATAGTGCACATAGTACAGGGGAGAAGGAGATTTCATTACTGATATTTGGCTTAGATCTTTACCAATTCTCACTCCAATATAAGGTTGACCTTTGTTTTTTGCTAGCCGCCCTTGAGTCAGGTCTGACTCACAGCGACCCTATGTGTACCAGAACGAAACACTACCCAACACTGTGTCATGCACATGATCTCTTTATGTTTGAGCCCATTATTGCAGCCACTGTGTTTCTTCTCATTTTGAGTCGTGCCACATCAGCAAAAGGAGGTCCCAGGGTCTTTATTCCATTCCCATCATTCAGGTCGACTCTACTTTGAGGAGGCAACTCTTCCCCTGTCATTTCTTGAATGTCTTCCAGTCTGGGGGACTCATATTCCAGTATTATACTTGACAGTACTTCTCTGCTATTCATAGGGTTTTCAATGACTAATTGTATTGGGAGTGGGCTGCCAGTTCCTTCTGCCTTAGTCTGGAAGCTCAGCTGAAACCTATCCACCAACAGTGGTCCTGCTGGTATCTGAAGTACTGATGACATAGCTTTCAGCATCACAGCAATATGTAAGACCCCATAGCATGACAAGCTGAGAGACATGTTGGGGAAGGTTGTCCTTAGGGAGGAGTTATTCAAGCCCTACTAATTTTGGAAGAGTTAGTTCCTACAGGTTTAGGGGACATAGGAAGGATGATGTACAGTGTCTAAATGTGCAAAGAGGCCAGGCTGTGTCCTCAGCCTGTGATCCCTTGTCTGCTCATCTTCCCTTCATTCACCCTCTTGTAATGCATGGCTAACACCATGAGAGCGCAGTCTCTGCTCCACTTTCCCACCTCCCAGGCTTGACTTTCTACGCAGCAACCTGGTCCTCATTCCTCACTCAGTCAAAACAGCCCCCTTCTAAAGGTCACTGCTGGTTAACCGTGGGCATGAGCATTTGAGAGGCCGTGACCTAGTCAACAAGCCATGGCTATGGTGTCAAGGAAGATGGTAAGAAAGTGTAAATGAAGAAGTTGCAGGGAGGACTTTCTTGCTAGAAGGGTGTTTGATTTTGGTATCAGATCTAAATACATCTAGACAAGCATATATAGTTATAAAAATGTTTTCTATTTTCCCCATGTTTGTATATTACTAGCAGAGATGATCCGTTTAACTCTAAATTCATGAATCTCTGCCTTTCTGAATGAGCAATTTCACCTCCTTAAACCCAAACCTGAAAGTACTGGTCTCTATAAGTGAGCAAATTGATATGCAAGGAAAAGCGGAGCAAGGGAGCAGCAGTTTTTTCTTTTAATTAAAAACATCGTCCTTGAGATTAATCATGCTCTGATGCCTGCTAAACTGAGCCATGCACATGGAAGTTCATGACACTCTACCTTTGTGTCAGAGATTTCCAGAGTAAGAAAGCCTGTGTCTTTCACTCTGTGCAAAATCAAGACCTGGATGCTGCTGACAGCCCTGTTTTATGGAAGCTTTTCTGCTAAAAGGCTGTCTGTGGACTGGTACCTAAAGCTACTTTCGAGCACCATCATTGCTAGTGACTCTGGGCACACATTCACACAAAGTCACTGCCCCCAAAGAGAACACCACTGTGTCTTTCATGGTGCTGTTTGTCCTTGGGCAAGTTCGTCATTTCTGAGGCTGTTTTCTCCTCTGCATAGAAGTAATAAAGGATGCCTACCCCATTCATTGCGGCTGGGATTTAGCTCAGTTGGTAAAGCACTGCTCTGCAGTCTCTGAGGTCTCGAGTTTGATTCACAGCACCACAAAAATGGGAGAAGGACGTAGCAATCCACTCCCAGAGGCAATCTCAAAACAGTCAGCCATTGAAAACCCTACCAGGATCGATAGGAATGGGACAGGACTCCACAGCATCTAACAACAACAATCCCATTTGTTGTTGATAAAAGGGTTGAAGAGAGTTGTGGAAATATCTGCTACTCTGGTTCCTGCTAAGGCATAACTCTTATTCCTATAGTTTCTATCCTCACTCACCCACATGTGTTTGGCAGGCCTCCCAGTCACCACCCATTTTGTGGTGTTTGTATTATTGTCTTTGAAGCTGGTTTCCTATAAATTCCTACAACATTTCTCTTCCTTACCCAGCTTCTAATCACATTGACTTCATACACGACAGCTGCTCAGATGCCTATTTCTAATGAAGATGTTCTTTGAAACTCAGTGGATTTGGCAGCATTCGGAAGCCACTGGTTATCCAAGGTCCTGCAAACACAGTTACAGAAGCAGATGGTCTTGGGCTTTAATTGTAATGGATTTATTTTCCAGGGAATACCTTGGGACTTCATTTCTTTAAGCCAATCTTTATACTTAAATTTTATGTTCAGACATTGCCTCTTTCTGATAAAACCCCATTTCAGGATCTATAGCCACAAGGATATTCTGAGCAGAAATAACAGAGCTATCCGTGCAACCTTCCCTATTGACTCAAAGGTAGAAATTACATACTTTGGAATGATTTCCTCATGGTCCAAATGCCTGGCTTTTAAAGTTAGACTTCCCTGTGTTAAATTTGTAATTATTCATTTCACATACTCTGTAACCTGGAGCAAACTACTAAAAGTGAGCACTTGTAAAATAGAATCACTCATTCATCATTAGGTGCCATCAAGTTGGGTCCGACTCATAGTGACCCTATGAACGAGACACCCCCCAACACTGCGCCATGCCGGCACTATGTCAGTGTTTTTCTCTTATTCATAGGTTTTCCAATGGCTGATCGCTTTTTGGGATTGCTTCAGGAGTGGATTGTCACATCCTTCAACCATTTTTGCTGGGGATCGCACCAGGGTCTCAGAGAGCACAGAGCAGCATTCTACCAGCTGAGCTAAACCCTAGCCCCATAAAATAGAACAGTGTGTGCCTTTCTTGCTATTACACCATGAGCTATTATAATATGGTTTTTTATTTTTCCTAGTCTGAGAATCAGGTAAAGTTATCATCCAAGTCGGAGCCTCATTAATGGCAATTTAGGTCAGTTTTCCTCTCACTTTCTCTGCAGGAATTGCTTTCCACATTTTATCCATGTCCTTTGAATTTCCAGTACTATTTTGAGTCTCTACTTGCAAGATATCTTCTTGTAGGCTCACCTTCTGTTCTTTTCTTGAAGCGAGTTCTTTGATCAAATGTGAAGAATTTCTGCTGATTGCTTTGAGAAGGGGCATTGAATTCTCAGGAAATCTGTGAAGTATTTGACATATCTAAAGCAGGTCACCTTTTTCCCTTTCTGCCACAATTTTCTCCAGCTGCTGCTTAATGCATTACTTCATCTTCTTCCAATGGGTGCTTTAATGGTGCATCCTTTTTCTGTCCATCTTTGATGCTCTTGCGTATGAGAAACAAGTCTGGTTTGGTTGAATCCACAAGAAATCCTGGTGATCGAGGTGGAGAGGGCTCCCCATCTTTACCACTTCTCTCCCTAACGAGGCTGCACCAGCTGCTCAGCTTCTCAAGAATAGAAGACCACTGCTCTCCTCAGTCCATCCTTACTCCATTGTTCTAGCCTGTGACCTTCAGCTGCATCTCCCCTTCTCCAGCTGAAACCTTCCCAGACCCATGGCTTCGGAGGTTTAGAATGGGACACAGCACATTAGAGCCTCTGACCACAAGAGGAGCAAGAAGGAAAATCAAGCTCATTGTCAATAACCATGCGTTAGTCTCCTGGGGCTCACATAACAAGGTACCATGAACCAGATGACCCCAACAACAGAAATGTGTGCTCTGACAATTCTGCAGGCTGGACACTTGAGCTCAAGCTGTGGGCAGGTCTGGCCCTTCCGTGGACTATGTAGGAAAATCTCTTCCAGGCCTCTCTCCTAGCTGGGGATGGTTCGCTGGCAACCTTCAGTATCTCTTGGCTTGGGATCTGTTTCTTTAGGTTCCCATTTCCAGTGTGCGTGCTAGTCTCTGTGCCCAAGTTCCTCTCTTATAAGGACAATCACATTGGATTAGAGTCCATCTCTATCACTCTCTCTCTCTCAATCTGATCATCTGAAAATACCCTATTTTCCAGTAATGTCACATTCATAATTACTGGTGACTTTAATATATTTTTGGATGACATAATTCATCCCATAATAGATCATTTCACCTTTGTTCCCTGTGGTGAAGATAGTTGCATCTTCCTTCCCCATTTATAACCAGAAGGGCAAAAGACGAAGTCCACCAAAGTCAAGTCCACATGCCTCACTCTCCCATCTGCAACTGGAGCTAAATTCTACCTGTTCCTATAAGGGACTCAGTCTCTCAGGCTGCAAGCTTCCTGCCTTTCCCTAGCTAGAAATTCGGCCAGAGAAAGGGCTATGATTTGCTAAAGTAATTATCAGAAGTGCAATGGAAGATTATTTTAGGTCATGTTATTTGAAAATGTTACTTACTTTTTGAATACCATTAATCTTCCAACATCAGTCTGAAAATATATATTAAAATGTTGTTGGTAGGTGCCATAGAGTGGAGTTTGACTCATAGCAACCCTCTGCACAACAGAACAAAACACTACCAGACACCGTGCCATGCCTGGCACTATTATCAGTGCATCTCTGCTATTCATAGGGTTTTCAGTGGCTGATTGTTTTGGGAAATGGTTTACCCCAATGGGTCCTTCTCCCAAGCATGCAGCACCTGGTGTTCCCAGGCGGTCTCCCACCCAAGGACTAACCAGGCCCAATCCTGCCTAGTTTCCGAGATCTGACGAGTTCGGACATTACAATGATAAGGCTTTTCTGCTAACTACATACACCTGTTCATCATCAATTTTTTGGCTTCTGGAAAATATGTGCAAAAGTTATTTTGGAGGGCACCATGTGTTTCGAATATCAACAATATGAAAGCTACGCAGTCAGGCTATAAGCAACTACAAAGGAGGTACAGGGCACAGATATGCAACAGAGATCACTGGCATTGGTAACTCAGCCCTGCAGAATGGCAGCATTGTGCCATTTTATCTTCTCAAAGACACTGTGGTGGGCTTGCAGGTTGCACATGAGGCCTTGCAGTGTGAGGCTCCCTGAGACCACGCACCCGCCAGCCTGCTCCATGAGTGTCTCCTGCACGATCTTCCTCATCACTGTGCTGAGCAGTCTGGCTTGATAAGCCTTCAGCCTGGGGGCTGTCATCTCTGGCTCAGCCTGTGAACTGAGACAGGTGACCTAATCATTCAGTGCCTCTGTTTATACAGCCACATGCGTGGTACTTGTAGGTGGCATTGTTTCGGGAGTCATAGGAAACAGTGTTGATGAAGTCCAGTCACCTGCACCTGGAGACACTGCAGCGGATAATGGACCATGTGTACAAGGGAGGTGTCATGAGATTATAAAGGAGCTGAAAGATCCCTACTGCCTCATGACGTCATAGCCTTTGTTATCACAGGGCAACACATCACTGATGATCTGTAGTGATGCTGCCAACAAACCGACTACTCCGCCAGTGGTAGGCACATAGCATATACAGTGACACACAGTGCACATCGATAATGAGAAACAACCATGTTATCAACTTGTGTACTGACTACACCACTCCTGTTATGTTAGGGTGTGCTCCTGTGTATAAAGAAGAAAGGTTACTGTAAACGATACACCATGGTACATGGGCAGCTTCTCATATAGTCCAAGCTCTTGACTGTGGAGTGATTGATCTAGCCCATCCAGTTTGGGTAGGCGCATTTTAGCTGCTCACCCTAGACTCCTAGATGCTCATTCTAGACTACATCACCTCATGATGGATTCCCCAGAACATTTCCCTGCTTCTCAGCAGTGCATGGATATATCTAAAACAGTACCTGGCTCTTAAGAAGCATGCAGTGAATAATAGCATCATGGTATGTAACAAAGTAATACAGTGGTAGAAAATAAAATCTTATAACTTAGGACAAAATAAGGACAAAGAGTTTGAGGCAGAAAATACATTCTGTTTGACTTTAAGGCTCACGTTCTTCATTAGCCAACTGTTTGGACTTTGTTGGACTCAGGCGGGAAAGCCATCCTCCTGTTTCACAGCTCATGGACAGCCCAGTGAACGGAAATCACCTCCGGGGTTTGCACCTCCAGGGGAGGACAAATGTCCCCTCATGGCCAGGAGGTGTGGAGGAAAGGGGGTGGCCATTGCCAGAGTGTGTTTTTGGCAGAGTAGGTCTGAGCTCAGAGGCAGCCCTGGCTGAGCTGAGTTCCACCTGTTATAGGGCTATTCATCCCAGTTCTGCTCCAACTCAACTTTTCCACATCCAGGTGACACTGCAAGCAGGCAAAAGCAATTGCCTTTGGTAGAAGTGCATTCTACAAGGCTCAAAGTAGGCTCAGAGTGACACTTCACAGCAATTGCCGTTTTTCCAGGAATGGCTGGAAATAAACACATTCACAAATCAGCTTTTCAAAGGTGCCTCTGGACCACATACAGGGAACAGAGCTGCTGTGTGCATTTGAACTTCTGTTATTGCATTTAAATAGCTGTCCAGCCTGGAGCATGAGGGGTTCAAGAAAGCAGGGTATGGCCTGGTGCAGTGGCGCATGCCTGTAATCCCAGCACTGGGGAGGCGGAGGCAGGAAGATCGCAAGTTTGAGGTCAGCCTGGGCTACGTAGCAAGACTCTGTCTTTAAAAAGAAAAAGAAAAGAAAAAGAAAGAGCAAGAAAGCTTTGTGTGATTTCAGAGTGAAACTGGTAAAGGGACGTTGGACATGAAAACCATTCTTTCCAAGAACCAAGCAATATAAACAAAGAATGAGTCACACAGGAAGGGAGAGCCCCCTGAGGAGAGAGAAGATATACCCGCACAAGCCTAAGGAGAGAGAAGATATACCCGTACACGCCTAAATTGCATGGATCGTCTCCAGCAGTTCCACCAGAGCAATGGTTGTCTGAAGCCCTTCCACACTCGGCACGGCGTCTCTCTGCACAGCTTTCTGATCAGGGCTCCACGGAGGTGCTTTGGAGGGGGTGGAGAGCTGATGAGCACCAGACATGGAGAAGCTCAAGAGAGAGATGAGTAAGACCTTTTGCATCATCTTTCATCCACAGGAAAAACAACGGCACACCCAAAGTGCAACCCCTGGAGACCCTACCCGGGGATTGCCTTGAGGAAGAAGAACAGAGGAAAAGGGGAAGGAATGGTCCATTTATCTTCAGCAAATAAACAGAAATTTAGGGAAACAGAAGGTAAGCGAGAACCACACAGGGGACCTCTAAGAAAGGCCCACGGAACTCCAGCACAGGGCCCCAGGTACCAGCCCACGAGCCCATTTCTGCGCCCAGGGAGGTGGGCGTGGGAGCCAGATAGACCAAGGGCAGGGAGCAGTCCTGTCGGCCACATGGAGGCTGGAGGTGTGGGTTCCAATCCAAGAAGTGGGACACCATCCCCAGAAGGCACAAGGCGGTTGTGCTGCGTGTTTTGCCATGGTGTGATGTCTGTGAATTTCAGCCAGTTGGCCTTTGAATGATGAAGAGCGTGACTGAGCTTCGATGGCGCTCACGCTATTTGGAGCTTCCTCTTATTACACAGCCTGCAGCCGTAGCCCTGTGGCATCCTATCCCGTCAGATCTCAGAAGCTAAGCAGGGTCGGGCCTAGTTAGTACCTGGATGGGAGACTGCCTGGGAACACCAGATGCTGTAGGCTTGGGAGAAGGACTCAGCAACCCCCTCCCAAAAATCAATCTGCCATTGAAAACCCTATGAACAGCAGAGAAGCACTGACAATAGTGTTTCCCCTGTTGTACAGAGGGTCACTATGAGTCGAATACCAACTCGATGGCACCTAACAACAACAACTTATTACACAAGCTGTAACTGAGCCAAAGGGCTGTCTGACAGTCACCTTGACAGCTGAGAGTTGATCTGCAGGGAAGGGAGTTGGTGTTGTAGACCTTTCCCTGCAAATCTGACACCTGGGAGCTGAGATAATCTGCTTTCTAAAACTATACATACCAGGGCTTCAGACCCATCTTGCGGTACCACTCTTTGCCACGATTCCCACTGAAAGGGCACTGGCCAGCAGACGCCCTGGCCAAGCAAAAAGTCCTTTCACCTTATCATGGGCAGCCGAAGGCTTTCCAGAATGCTGCAAGTCCCACCCAGCCCTTTAGGACCGGTCTTTCTGATAATTTGTGCAGTTTCCTCTGTGGAAGTGCAATGGCTAGTTCAACACGAGCGCTCTGTTCTTCAGTGAGTTTCCTTTACCCTTCTTTGTCTCCATTTTTAAGTATTCTTTTGCTTACTTTGGATTGTTCTTCTGTGTGCATCGTAATGAATCTCTTCCTTCAGGAGCTACCTTGTCTCCCTCAGCTTGTCATTTCATTAAGAGACAAAAGCACCAGCCCGGCGTGGAAGAAACATAATCCTTGAGGCTAAAGTGTCAGCGGGTAGTGGGGGGGCTAGGCTGCCCTGGCTGGCCGAGTGCAACAGGGGTAGGGTCAGTTCCTGGGCAGACCCCAGGATGCCTTAGAAGACGATGTGATCCCTGGCACCGGACACTGAGGGAGGAGAGGACAGAGGCAGGCACTGCCCATCTTGCCACGCAGGTCTTCTCCAAGCCCTGTCCTCTTTGCCCCTGAAACTCAGGCCCCGAACACACAGTTGAGTGACTGTTTCACAGAGGAGGGAGCCAGAAGCCTGCATCACTCACAAGGAGGAAGCTGAGAACCCACCAGGTTGTGTGAGCGCAAACACAAGTTCTGGACAGAGCCAAGCACCTTTAATGGCATCCTATTTAGAGTATTGAAAAGCAAAGATGTCACATTGAAGACGAAGGTGCGTCTGACTCATGCCATGGTATTTTCAGTGGCATCATATGATTGTGAAAGCTGGACACTGAACAAGAGAGACAGAAAAAGAATTGATGCTTTTGAATTGTGGTGCTGGAGACGTCTATTGAATATACCATGGACTGCCAAAAGAACCAACAGATCTGTCCTAGAAGAAGTGCAACCAGAGTGCTCTTTGGAAGCAAGAATGGCCAGACTGCGTTTTATATATTTCGGACATGTAGTCAGGAGAGATCAATCCCTGGAGAAGGATATCATGTTTGGAAGAGTGACAGGTCAACACAAAAGAGGAAAAGCCTCCACCAGATGGATTGACACAGTGTCTGAAACAATGGGCTTCAACATAAATAAGATCGTTTGCCTGGCACAGAATCGGCAAGTGTTTCGATCTGCTGTACATAGGGTCGCTATGAGTCGGACTCAACTGGATGGCACCTAACAACAACAACAACAATTTATGCAGTAGCCTGCAGCCATAGCCCTGTGGCATCCGATCCCGTCAGATCTCAGAAGCTAAGCAGGGTCGGGCCTGGTTAGTACCTGGATGGGAGACAGCCTGGGAACACCAGAAGCTGTAGGCTTGGAAGAAGGACCTGGCAACCCCCTCCCCAAAAAATAAATCTGCCATTGAAAACCCTATGCACAACAGAGAAGCACTGACAATAGTGTTTCCCCTGTGGTACAGAGGGTCGCTATGAGTCGGATTCCGACTCGACAGCACCTAATAACAACAACAACAACAACATTTATGCAGTAAATCAACATCTAAAAAAAGAAGGTGGAAGGAAAGAATAGGGGTGTAGAGCAATAGGGAAGAAGAAGGAAAAAGAAGAGATGAAATGTCTGGTTGGGAAAAAAAATGTCTTACTACGAAGAAATGAAAACTCAATAATATTTTACTCTGGGCTAGGGTTTACCTCAGTTCATGGAATGGTGCTCCACACAGTTTCTGAAGACCTGGGTTCCATCGCCAGCACTGCAGTTAGCCACTGAAAACCCTACGAGGGTTGGTATGAGTCAAATCTGACTCAATGGCACCTAACAACCACAACCATGATGTTTTACTCTGAGCCAAGGAATATATTGATAATGAGCATATTTATAAGTGAACTGAATCATGGGGTATTAGGAGTAGGTAAAGATAGAGATTGTGGAGATTAAATTACAGATAAGTAGGCTGCTAAATAATGAGAGAAAATAGAAACAGCCAAGGAAAAAAATGACCAGCTTGAAACTAAATTACTTGTTGAGGGAAATAATTTAAAATAATCATCATGAATATAAACTAAGAAACAAGTTGATTAAGGCAATTAAAGGAAAGGTAATACATTATGGAGAATAAGCAGGTAATCTAACACTGACATAATTAATGTCTTTGTAATAAAGAGTCCCTGAAAGCCAGGCAAATTTATTCGAAGATGTAATAAAATGGAATTTTATAGAAACAGAGGAAGAACTGCTTATACCCATGACAAAGATATTCTTTGTTGTTTTTGTTAGATGCCATCAAGCCAGGTATGACTCCTAGCAACCCTGTGGACAACAGAACAAAACACTCCCTGACTCTATTCCAGGCACACAATCTTTTCTGTTTAAGCCCATTGTTGCAATCACTATGTCAATCCATCTAGTTGAGGAGTCTTCCTTTTTTTGTTGACCCGACACTCTCCCAAACATCATGGTCTTCTCCAGGGATTGGTCCCTCCTGACTACATGTCCAAAATATGTCAAATGCAGTCTAGCCGTCCTTGCTTTCAAGAGTACTCTGATTGTACTTCTTCTAGGACAGATCTGTTGGTTCTTTTGGCAATCCCTGGTATATTCAATATTCATCTCCAGCACTATAATTGAAAGGCATCAGTTCTTCTTTCTCACTTATTCAATGTCCAGCTTTAGAAAACTGATACATTCTGAGCAACAAGGAGGCATGTTGTATTTGTGTTAGTGAATTTGAATGAAAGAGAGAGTTTTTTAGATCACCAGCAGACACAGCAAGTTCCTTCAAAAGAGGAGAATTAAATTATTCCCAGGGCAGCATCTAATGCCAGAGAGAAAAAGAAGTACTGAGGTACAGAAAGTGGAGCACAAGATGTTTTTTTCTCACTAGTTGTCATTCGGTGGTGAGGAGATCAGACAGGCTGTCCCAAATATGAGGATACCTGACAACCAGGAAGACCTCCAGCTCACTCACTTCCACAGGGAGAAAGTGACTAAACTCTGAGACACATGATTCAGAAGGTTAATATTACAAATCTCAACACTGCACTAAATAATTCAAAAAGAAAACAAGTGACCATGATACCCAGCTCAAATGAACACATGTCAAATGTTTTAAAATTAATGAGTGAGCTAAGGAGATGTTGCAATGAGTTCAAAAGAGAACTTTTTTTTTATCACAGAGATATAAGAAATAAGGACTTCTGAAATCAACCTACCAATAGATGCAGATATATCCAAAGGATAATAGTCAATCAGCAGTCACAAATAATTTATATTTATAGAAAGTACATTTACATTATCACTAGTTCTCTACAATTTATCAAGTTGTAACAGATGGCACCTAAAAACAACAACAACAAAGATCAAGTCCATGAAAGGCAGAGATAAACCAGATGGATGAGCTAGATAGGATATCTACCAATCTTTTTTTGCCTATTGTAGTCTTTCATAGTTTTCCCCAACAATCATAGAAGTTACATGAAACAAAAATACAAATAGTAGGAAAAATTGCACATGTGCTATTGTTCTTAACTTGAAGATTATTCATTACTTCCAAGGTTTAAAAATGAAGGAAAATATATTTATTTCCTAAAGGTACTACTATAAGAGCCACCAGAAAAAAGTAAAATTATTTTGATGGTTAATTTTACCTGTCTGCTTGAGTAGATCATGGGTTGACAGATTAAACTTTGTTTCTGGGTGTCTCTGAGGGTGTTTCTGATGATATCACTATATGGATCAGGGGACTTGAGGAAACAGACAGCTCTCCCCAGTATGGATGGCCATTATCCAATTCATTGAAAGTTAGAAAGAGTGTAGGATGAGGGAAGAAGAAATTTGCCCCCTTTTTTCCTGCTGGTACATCCCATCTCCTGCTTTCCTGCCCTTAGACTGTGATTTCATCATCATCCCCCCTGGTTCTCAGATCTTGGGACCCAGATTGAGTTCCATCATTAGCTTTTCTAGGTCTCCAACTGGCAGACGATAGGGATTTCTCAGGCTTTATAATGTTTTTGTAAGGTGCCATCGAGTTGGATCTGACTCCTAGGGACCCTCATAGGATTTTCAATGGCTGATTGTTTCAGGATTGCTTTGGGAGTAGATTGCCACATGCTTCTCCCATTTTGCCAGGGCTTGGGATCAAACCAAGGGCCTCAGAGAGCTCAGCGTAGCATTCTACCAACTAAATTGAACTCCAGCCCCTGCCTTTATAATAATGTAAACCAATTCCTCATCATCTTGATAGACAGATAGACAAATAGACATATCAATATAGATCTACCTGTATATGCAGATGATGTGATGTTAGTATCTTTTCCTCCAAAAGTTATGTTCTGGAAACTTAATCCCAATGCAACACTGTTGGTAGATGGAGCCTGATGGGAGGTGCTTAGGTCATGAGGGCTCCGCACTTACACAAGGATTAACATAACTACTGAAAGGCTTTCAGGAGTTGGTTCTCTCTCCTCTGCTCTTATGCTATGTGAGGAGATAGCTTTCCTTCTCCCCAGAGGATGCAGCACCCAAGATATAGATCAGGCCCTAACCTATGGCACCTTGATCTTGGACTTCTCCACCTCTAGAACTTAAAGAGAATAAATTTTGGAGTTTGTTTTGTTTTGTTTTGTGTCAGAGTCTTGCTCTGTAGCCCTTGCACTGCATAGCCCAGGCTGGCCTCAAACTCATGTTCTTCCTGCTTCTGCCCCCTGAGTCCTGGCATTACAGGTATACACCACCATACCTGGCTTAATTTTGGTTATCAATGACCCAGTCTCAGGTATTCTGTTATAGCAGCAGAGAATGGATTCAAACACACACACACACACACACACACA